>CABFOW010000584.1:107210-161644 GCA_902141385.1 Timema californicum
AGATATATATATATATATTGTCATGTTTACTGATGAATAATTTTGGAAAATTTGTAATTAAAAAAATGGCTATATCAAATTTGTTTAAATGTTATTGAGAGTTTTAAATGATTTTCAAAGTAATGGTTTTTTTTAAAGATAACTTATCAAGGGGTTTGTAAGCAGGATATATTTAGCTGGTGATACGTTATATACAAGAAAATGTGGCATAATTTCAATTTAAAATAAAATAGGTTGGATTCAAATGTTACTTATATATTCCAATATATAACCTAAACCTATATATATATATATATATAGTGTTAGGGCTTCATCGCCACGCCACTAGTAGTTACAGGGGTAGGACAAATTGTTGCGTGGCTTTTTCACGTTGCTTAAAAAGGGGTGGCAAATGAAGGTTGCCATAATCTTCACTCTTCTTTAGGACTAAATATTCTTGACCTGTTTAAAACATTTATTCGAAAATCTTCACATCAAAATGTTACGACAGCCGGTATTAAAAGGCATACTTTAAAACAAAACTGTTTAAGACCGTACAGAAACGTTTTAGTTTGTCTCATTTACATACACATGCACATATTTAAATAGTCCTAATTTAATTATGTCAACATGTGCACAGTTGTGTTTATCTTTATGATAAAATATGTGCATGTATTAATTTGAATTTATCTATCACTTTAAAATTAAACTATTGAGAATTTCTAGGAGCCCTTGTGGTTCAAACATATATTTATTGTGATTCGCTTCTCATTGCATCCCGTAACAAGGTGCTGGTGACTTAATGCTTACCCCTCATTCTTCTTTCTGCACCTTTAGTTTGTATTATCTTTGGAAGCACTATTTGGGTAGTGCCGGCCCGCACTATCCGTTTATTTACGCTGTCAGGGTAAGGGTTAAGAAGTATTTTCACCCAACTTTTTGTAGAAAGAAAGTGAGAAAACATTTAGTAAATAATCTCAGTACAACCAGCTGTGATAAAAAAAACGAACTCCCTGTCAACTTACCCCAGACAAGATGATACTCACTTCTTTGTCCGCGTGCCCACCTGTGTGGTCTAGTTTATATTTTCATTTTCAAATGTCGCCTTTAAAAAAACACAATATCATTAAATCTAGTTTGAAACAGTGTTATGCAATTAAAATGTTAAATTATTGATAGCATCTCAGGATAGTGTGATTAGAATAAAACTTTAAGAATCAACTCGGAAACTTATAAGCTCACAATTACCGGTAAATTTAAATTAGGTAGATGTGTACAAATCCTTTAAAGGCATACTTTTTATCTTAGTAATAAAGTTTTGAATTAAAGGATCTATTTTACATAACTTGATGTTATGACAGTAACTTGCCAAGAAACAAATCACAACACTTTAAACTGTTATTTTAATTTTATTGTTATTGCTTACAAGGCTGTACACCACCAAGCTACGTTTTAATTTACACATTCTATGAATAAATAAATTATTGTTAATCATTTTCAAATGTTGGCAAATATTATTGTATGTTTTAAGCAGGGCTGGAAACCTGGAAAAACACATGGAATCACCCAAAAGAAAAAACACTAGAATATTGTGTGAATTTTGGGCGTTTAACTGCAAGTTTTAAATAGGAGTCCTTTGAATGTAAGAACAATATAACTGAAGAACTAGGCACCCTGATTCAATACATATTATCGCCTTCTGATGGAACATTGACCGAAGTAAGGACTGCATATATTTCCCGATCACTGTCAAACCTATATATTCTCAACATCGATGGTAGGACATAGTATTACTATTTAAAATGTCTAGGAAAATAGTAATTTATTCTGAGAAACCTGGAAAACACATAGACTGTTGTATTAATAAAAGTTCATCTGAATTTTGTATGGTAAATAAATCCTGGCCAAAATTAAAATGCTTGTGAAAATATATTTATTTATTTACATTATAAGTGTCTGTTAAGCGCGATATGTTTAGCTTGTCGAGGCTAAGCTGTTTAGTTTAATTACTTATTCAGAGTCATTCAGGCTTTAGTTTATTTGGACGTGTATGGACTTTGGCTAGTCGTACATCTGCAACCACAAAGTCGAGAGGCCAATTTTATGTATTCCCAACAGAAGTCACTGGGAATATTGTCTTCTTAAATTGTGTTTTCACATCCTCTCTTAAGGTGAATATCGGTGAATTTCTTTAGATTCCTCCCTTTTGTCACCTGAAGCTAGGCTTCCTCTCTGATAGTCGGCACGGACAATTGAATGAAAAAATATTACTTAAAGACTCCGGAAACATTCAAAATCCTTGAATATTTATGCCTTGATCGATTTCTCCTAAATTCTGTTCGATTAGGAGTATAAATGTAGTATTCAATCATAGCATGAAGCATACTCACGGAGGCCACGCGTACTAAAGCGTTGATCACGTCTTATCTTGTTGACCAGTGGAGAATAGTTCGGAGTTTAAATCTGTCCAGATGTATTTTTTCCAAAAACTAAAAACCCTTCTTCTTCTACGCACATGGAGGTACATTTCCTCTAAATTCTACCTTTATCATCCTTACTACTGGCTTATAAATGTATGAATGGTACAAGTGAAAAAGAAAGAAAGTCACATTACAAACATTTTCTAGTACAACCACTTTTATATCTCAAACCCCATAGAGACTACGCCTAATACTTTTTTTTGACTAATTTAAATGTGGCAGAGACCTCTTTTAGCCATGATAGAAAGTGCATTATGAAGGTATCATGAGTTTCTAACAGTTGGCAGCAATGACTCTATTTGAGTTAAAATGGGACTTTCCCCCCTTTTACGCTTTATTTGCTTTTCTTCCTGACTGGTACTTAAACGCTAAGCAAGGAAAACACTGGCGTGGTTCTGGTACCACTTATTTTGAGTAGTTATTTTGCCCACCTAGACTTATTGCCCGTCAATGATATCCACGTATTTACATTAACGGCATAAGGATGTTAAATATATAATTTAGAGGAAGCGTAGTCGTTTTTCGTGTAGGTAGTAAAACCCGCTCAAAAAAGTACACCCGACTGGAATTCGAACCCCGTCATTAACAATCAAGTCTATTGTGAGAGTGACGCCTAAGACAATGCGATCACCCGTCTGGTTTATTAGATCTACTTTTACTTATTTATACGTCAAGCTATGTTAATTTGTAGCTGTTCTTTTTTGTTAGATATTATCTAAACTGTACCTATAAACTAACATTAATAATAAAGTAGAATGCTTTAATGTTGACCATAAAATGAATGTTTGTTCTTTCTAAAAGGAGCTTCCTATGAAAATTGAAGTTCAGCCCATCTTGTGCAGTTGCATGTTGTAGAACGAATGTTGCGTTGTTACAGCGGAGCTTGGAGACTACGACCCTAGAAGACACTCCCCTGGCTACGTGTCAGAGTTCCGCTTCCTGTCCAACCAGACGGTGGAACTCGAGTCCCGGATCTCAGAACTTCACAAAGGACTCGTGTGAGTACAGCCAACACACACGTCCTCACTCCTTTATCCTCTTTTGCTGTGTTCATGTTTCATTTCTCGTGCTCTTCATTTACATTCGCTTTAATCTGTTTCTGTTTTCAACATATTGCTTCGTTAACTAGATGATGAACCAGTGTTTGATTATGTTTTAAATTATGTATTTCGTTCATCAATCTATCGCACCCTTGAGGACCAGATTTGGACCAGTTTCATGCTCAGACTTAGTACGTCTCAAGTGCGGCGTTTGACTGGCACTCTCTTTAGTCAAGTGGGAACGTTAAGGTGGAATGAATGGAAGGGGACGCGAAAAAATTCCGGCATTTTTTGGAGTTTCTATGGCAATACATTTGTTTGGCCAAAATAAATAAAATATTGTTCCGGTACAAACATAGAATTTAACTTTTTTCGCGTGTTTATATTATTATTATTATTATTGGCACCGCGTCTTACTAACCGTTCGGGTTATACGCACTTACGCTAATGTGTAATGGTAGAGTGACTGAGATGAAACGGAGGACCTACATTTTAACGAGGGATCCGAACCATGGTTGAAGTCTGGCACTCCCCACATTCACACAAGATATCTTGTTGGAGGTGAAGGAAGGGTTTGGCAATCAGATAAATCTGTGCCGGGACCGAGGATTGTACCCAGGACCCGCAGCACAGAAGTCTGACACCTTACCCCCGGACCACCAGGTCACCTTTTATGTTGATATCAACAATTGTTGAATATCTGTCAAAAGCACGGTGGCATTGTCTAACAAACTTTTTAAATGAAGAGAAAAAGTTGTTAAATTCCAAAACATCCTTGACAGATATTAAAGAAATTTTGAGGCCACCATGGGAAGAAAATTAAACTATGCTTGTACTGAAGTAAAATTTTATTTATTTTGGCAAAAAAAAAAGTTTGTCATAAAAACTGCAAAAACACTGTATTTTTCTCGCGTCCCTTCCATTCAGCCTTAAAGTGGGTAGGACGGGTGAAGTCTCTTCGGGAGTAATAGTGTATAATCATTTAATAACCACGTTTGTAACCTAACCATATACTTTAAAATTTAATCAAATTACATTTTAAACTCAAGCTCATCTGCTTGGATGCACCCTTAACTTGTGTCAAACATAAAATAAAATACCTAAAAGGCCGATCAGCGCTTATTCTTCGATGTAAGCAAGCTAATACATAAATCGATTTGTGTTCAAAAAATTGATTTATCTCCTATATTTTTTAATCATATTAAGAAATAGACTTCATATCTAAATTGAATTTATTAGGATTTTAACTAAGTATATAACCCACTTCGTTGGCCGCGTTGTCTAACACGCTACTCTCCTCTTAGACTAGACTTCCGTATACGAGGAGATCGGGGTTCGATCCCGGTTGGGTGCACTGAGGGTGGTTTTATAATCTCCTTACACGCAAATATGGGTGCAATTCCTCTCAATTAAACCTATCTAATCCCTAAACCATTTGTGGAATTAGTACATAGGCGTATAACCCAAATGGGTACTAAGACGCGGTGCTAAAAAAAAGTATAAAAACATCATTGTCATTTAATCAATTAACTAACTAATAACATTTATGGACATCATTTACTATACAAGGATATCTTATATGTGTTTCCATTGGGTGAATTTTACAGCATAACATGTTCCTTTTAATCAATGTAATCTTATTTCAAACACATCAAACTGTTTTGAAATCTCCCGTTATATCGTTATACTTTGTTACAAAGCACAAACGTTGAACACACCATTAAAGTTGTCCATAGTATTGTAAGTTATGTTCGATGATTGATTGTTTTGTGATTAAACTTGCCCAATGTACACCCCAAACCTTCTCTCTAGATGTCTAGAAATTGGTGGGACTCTACAAGGTCTTGACCATGAATTGAACCTGATATGTAGTGACCTGCAATTTGTGGACCGGAGCTCAGAGTGACTTGCACGTCTGGATTCTTCCAATCGCCTGTAACTTCGTTCAACAAACTACATCAATGTCTGACCTTCCTTAATAATTAACTGGGATTAAACTCTTAGGAACGGCTTCAAGACAATAAGCGTGAATTTGATCTTAATCCTAGACAACTCTCGAAAGAAAAAAAACACACGCCAAAATCGCGATAAAGAGGAATGAAAGACGAGTATGCAAGTCCGAAAACGCATCTTACACAGACCTGAGCATAGTACGCCAACATCGAAGACGGTGAAGATGAATCCATAAATGTGTTTCGCCAGGGAAAATTTAGACTAGTTAATTGCTATTTCTAAACGTACCAAACCTATTCTGTCCTATACTAAATGTACCTATTCTGACACCACTCGTACTATTACGCACGTGTATAAAACAACCATAACATGTGCATCATCGTTATACCTGATGAAAAATACATAATTAATTTTATATTTTTTAATAATGGGAGCTAAGTCTAAGCATGGTCTAAGTAGACTACGTTGACGGGAAGATCGAGGCTCAAATCTCGGTTAGGTGTACTGAGGCTAGTTTTTTTCAAAATGGTTTTTCACCCTCTTTTCACGCAAATGTGGGTAAACTTCCTATAAATATAACCTTCCTCATCCCTAAAACCATTAGAGTAGTTAGTATATACGCGTATAATACGACCTGATAGTAAAACGCGGTGCTAAAAAAATGAGAGCTATTGCGGAGATTTTCGCACGAGCCGTTGAGGATTTCCAATACCACAGTACTCCAAACTGTTTTTATCAACATTTGTTGTAGCCACGTTAACAGTCTTACAACACTCTCTAATCTTTTATCAATATCTGTTGTTGCCATGGTGGAAACCGTTCCAAAATTACAACTGATATAAGCTAGAATGTTCAGGTCGCCTATTTTAATCTATTTTATAATGCTATCACTTGCGCTCTCCACTGAGACGCACACACTTAAAGACTGTCTTTTTATGCAAACCTCTCATTTGTTTAGTTTGTGTTTTTTCGAGTCTTCAGTCTTTAATACAGGTTCCAATTTCATTGTTTTATGTC
Organism: Timema californicum; assembly: GCA_902141385.1. Classification (NCBI taxonomy): domain Eukaryota; kingdom Metazoa; phylum Arthropoda; class Insecta; order Phasmatodea; family Timematidae; genus Timema; species Timema californicum. Next base: position 113,680 of record CABFOW010000584.1, read on the forward strand.
ATAACCTTGCGTCCTGCGATTCTCACAAAATATAGTAAGCAACATATAGCAACACAAATCCTGAAAGTTTGAGTCTCTTAAGAAACTACATCTGTTTTTACCCATTCAAATATTCATCATAGAAGGCTTTCCCTCTCTCCATCAAAAGTGTAAATAGATATTTTTAATTAATACAGTTTTTTTTGGGGGGGGAGAGATTTTATCCCCTTCCAGCCCCATAAAAATGAAAACGTGTTCCAAAGGTGTCTGCTTGGGACATCCACTGATTCCTTAGCTTAGATCAAAGCAGCTATGATCGAATTGCCTTGCACATAAGTAAAAGGGTTCACTTTATTTCTAATGACACCAAAAGTTCATTTTAGCCCCGTTCTTTTCAAAACCGAAAACGCTATTTATCCCCGCCTCAAAGCTATATTGAATTCAAAGAGGCAACTTTCATCAAAAATATTTACAGCTAGCAAATTTAAGCAATTTTAGAATAATTTTGAAAGTTTAATTAATTGCTTATTCGGGGGAATCAAGTTCGATTAAATGAGTAACACGCTATTAATCCACTTTTAGAGGGCGTGTGATGGAACTTGTAAACCCCTTAAACACATCACCTACTGAAACACGTATGACCCAGAGTTAAATCACCAAAGCAAACTTTCGATATCATAGCATCATCTTCCTTTGATTGTGTCCGAAACTGTAATTGGTGTATTCGCCTGTGTTCCAAAGCCTTTAAATGTGTCACCTGGTCAAGAGCGTTTGAATCCCGGTTGGGTTGAAATTAAGTATTCATGTTGTGAGGTGTGATTAGGGGGAAAACGAGGGATTCAAGGTTAACTAATGCAGGATTTAGGTAGCAAGAAACTTTTAGAAAATACATACATCTATTTGAGGCTATTATTTTCATCATCAATCATCATCATACCCAATCCATTATGAGCCCAGCGACTTAGACTCGCATGCCCACCGATGCGGTTAAGACTTGCTAAAATAAAGAACCCAAGCACTAACCGCACCCGTACCTACATGCAGTAAAGTGCTCGCCAAACCATAATAATAATAATAATAATAGTAATAAATACATATTAATTTATTAGATTGTTATTACTTCTGACTTTATTGCGCTAGAATATTAATAATGATTTAAACCTGATTTTAGTAACTTGATATTATAAAGTAACAAGTCTTGTTCCCCTGGTCTTGAAATATTACTCAAGTCTGGCAAATGGTATATACTGAGCCACTTTATGTTTAGTTTATGACATTTTCGCGCGGGAAAACAAACTACGATTCATGAAGGGTTAGTCAATAAAATAATAGTTTCTTAATTGTATTATTTACCATCATCAGGTTTTAACTTATTGCCTCCCATCACGATTAATTAAATTAGTTTTTATTTATCTTTTTAAAATTGAATAAACCTAAATAATGTTATTGTGAGTTTTATAATTGATGATTTTAAGAACAATAACAATAATGATTTACAGCCTCTTTATTGGATAAGTGAGCTTTAGTCACATCTAAGCAGTAGAAATAATAAAACAAATTTATTCACCCGGTAACAAACCAAGGTCCCTCCTCACTGAAACATGAGGATCGTGTGCTACTCCCACAAACTCAACCTCGGTAACATAATCTGCTCATCATACTCCACATGAGAGGGCCAACGCCCATTTTCGGGGAACACGCCTTCCCCCCACCCCCTCTGCTTCTACCGTCGCTCACGCGACAAGGAATATCATTAAAACACTGGGTGTTCTGAAGTGCGAGACAAGCCCTGGATTAACTGGCTCTAGGGTCAGGAGGGTCGGCTGCAGGGCTAGAGGACACTGGCTCTAGGGTCAGGGGGGTCGGCTGCAGGGCTAGAGGACACTGGCTCTAGGGTCAGGGGGGTCGGCTGCAGGGCTAGAGGACACTGGCTCTAGGGTCAGGGGGGTCGGCTGCAGGGCTAGAGGACACTGGCTCTAGGGTCAGGGGGGTCGGCTGCAGGGCTAGAGGACACTGGCTCTAGGGTCAGGGGGGTCGGCTGCAGGGCTAGAGGACACTGGCTCTAGGGTCAGGGGGGTCGGCTGCAGGGCTAGAGGACACTGGCTCTAGGGTCAGGGGGGTCGGCTGCAGGGCTAGAGGACACTGGCTCTAGGGTCAGGGGGGTCGGCTGCAGGGCTAGAGGACACTGGCTCTAGGGTCAGGGGGGTCGGCTGCAGGGCTAGAGGACACTGGCTCTAGGGTCAGGGGGGTCGGCTGCAGGGCTAGAGGACACTGGCTCTAGGGTCAGGGGGGTCGGCTGCAGGGCTGGAGACACTGGTTCGGTCCCAGTTGTTGTGAGAACTATCTATGGCTTCATATTACTACCCAGCAGGGCTAGAGAACACTGGCTCTAGGGTCAGGAGGGTCGGCTGCAGGGCTAGAGAACACTGGCTCTAGGGTCAGGACGGTTGGCTGCAGGGCTAGAGGACACTAGCTCTAGGGTCAGGAGGGTTGGCTGCAGGGCTAGAGGACACTGGCTCTAGGGTTAGGAGGGTTGGCTGCAGTGCTAGAGGACTCTGGCTCTAGGGTTAGGAGGGTTGGCTGCAGGGCTAGAGGACACTGGCTCTAGGGTCAGGGTGGTCGGCTGCAGGGCTAGAGGACACTGGCTCTAAGACACTGGCTCTAGGGTCAGGAGGGTCGGCTGCAGGGCTAGAGGACACTGGCTCTAGGGTTAGGAGGGTTGGCTGCAGGGCTGGGGACACTGGTTCGGTCCCAGTTGTGAGAACTATCTTTAGCTTCATATTATTACCCATCAGGTCTAAAGGACACTGGTTCGGTCCCAGTTGTTGTAAGAACTAGCTATAGCTTTATGTTATTACCCAGAAGGTCTAAAAGACACTGGTTCGGTCCCAGTTGTTGTAAGAACTAGCTATAGCTTTATGTTACTACCCAGCAGGTCTAAAGGACACTGGTTCGGTCTCAGTTGTTGTAAGAACTAGCTATAGCTTTATGTTACTACCCAGAAAGTCTAAAGGACACTGGTTCGGTCCCAGTTGTTGTAAGAACTAGCTATAACTTTATGTTACTACCCAGCAGGTCTAAAGGACACTGGTTCGGTCTCAGTTGTTGTAAGAACTAGCTATAGCTTTATGTTATTACCCAGAAGGTCTAAAGGACACTGGTTCGGTCCCAGTTGTTGTAAGAACTAGCTATAGCTTTATGTTACTACCCAGCAGGTCTAGATGAACCTGAGTAGATCCAAACTCTTGTAAGAACTAGTTATGGGCTAGTTCTTGTTGCTCATATATAAGTTAAAATTCCTGTTGCTAGGGTTGAATTTTGAAGTTGGTTCTTGTTTCGACTGTGGTTAGTCACTAACTGCAAATGGGATTGTTGGCTCCTGGGACTACATTGAGAATGAGATCTAGATTATTTGTATCTTGTCTGCTTCCACACAACTTGAAACTCAACATTTTGCCGCAAGTAGAAGTTGAATCGGTGTCTTGAAGAAGGCGGTTTGTCAAGGCCTGATTCGGATACGATAAAATGTTCCAAATTTCAAGACCACAAGCAAGACAGTTTCTAAGATTTTGATATCATTGGTTTAAAATTTAATATTAGTTTGTACGTTTAACACTAAGTTTATCCACAACTTCATCTAGTAAGGTTTAGGAGCATATATAATAGGAAATGCACCTTCATTATAATGTAAAGATTATTGAAAAATTACATACTGTAAATTACCCCCAGTGAACCCCAGTTGAAATTCCAACCAGGACCCCCTGTTAAACGATTATCAATTGTAATGGGAGTCACACGCCTTTCACCACTTGGCACCCACTGAGGGTAAAGAAATACCAAGAAAAAATATTCTGTGCTTGTGCATTTAGAAACACACACACACACTTTTTATTCATCCATACCACTGATAAAATGGGCCTTCATTCAATTCCCGTTATGGTCGAAAGTAATTATTATTCGTGAAATTGTGGCTTGCCACTTCACAATAGTGAATTGATGACCTAGAGGCTTGATGTTGTACTTGCCCTGTAATTGATTTATGTTTGAATTATTTTAATAGTAGAATCAATTTGATTAGAAGATGAACTTTAAATTCCACAAATAAAAATAAAATATTAACATGATATTTTTACCTGTTTGGCGGCAACTAAACTCTCGTATTTCAAGAGGACATCCTGTATATGTAGTTGCTACTAAGTGTGGACCTGATTGTGATTTCTACCGAGAGGGGCGGGGAGGGGGGGCAGATATGTGATTTGCTTGTTTCGAGAAGCCAAGGTTGGCCCCACGTCAACAGTCTCCCACTGGTCCCGATGATTAAATACTTACCAACAGCGAAAGAGAGTGCGCATCTGTCTCTGTTTAGAGCGGGAGTGACAATCAATTACTTTATTACAGGATTGTCAAAGGGATTAAAAACACCGGGGACATTTATTCCCTTCCTCCCGTTCTTCAAAATTGGCTAGTTAACAATTTGGGAGGGTTTTTATAAAAGTGATGAAAATTAACGTAGTCGTATTTTATTTTAAAATAAAAAACGGTCGATGGTAATGCAATTTTAATTATAAGAATTAGAATTTTCAGTTAAGCTACCTGTTTTAAAAGGCTGGAAGTCCCTGTAGGTTGAGTTCTTCATTTTATCCGCTTTAATCATATAGACAATTTTATTTATACAGATAAATAAAAGTAGCTAGTATTGGGGTTCTATATAATTTTTGAAGTTAAAGTATAGTTGTCTTTTTAAATATCTTCTACGACCATCGTGGCGTTCGCTTTCATGGAATGTAACCATTACTGCTAATTATATATCTCCACTGCAAGAAAACGACTCGAAGATAAACAGGGGAAAAGAAATATTGTTAGTATCCGCTTAAAAGGATGTTAGGATAAAAATATTTATCTGAAAATAGCTTATGAAATTTTTAAAAAAAAAACGATTAAAGAAAATAAATTTGGGACAAATCGTATAATAAATTTTCTAGTAACATTGAGAAATCATCAGGAAGGAACCATGGCTATCTTTGTTGCCAATAAAATAAACCTAACGCCAAACAATTAAAAAAAAGTTTGGTGAAAGTTATGAAAAAATGATGATGGCACAGTAAGGAATATTATTATATTTTCATTCTTTATTAGGGCACACTTTTAAACTACATTTAAACAAATACATTTTACTTTATTATCTTTACTTACTAATATAACTCTCTTATATATAAAAGAAAGCATACTTTAGATATTTTAAAATTACGTAGAATTAATTGTGAAAAGGTGCTCATTTTGGGGGTTAAACGTAATACAAGGCGTTGGCCTTAACTTCACTTAAATAAATACAATATTATAGTTATTATTATTATTATTATTATTATTATTATTACCAACCAAATAAGCTTTATGATTTGATATTACTGGTTTATATCTAAAGAACACTGGTTTGATTTCCTCTGTTAAGGGCTAGGTGTTTAATTTCTAACTGCACCTTTCAAGTAAAGATAGTTTGTAAGTCATTTTTTGTATTTCCTCTAATCAGAAAGGGCAAGCTAAATCATGAATTAAAAAACTAATTCTACTATATACACTTATACAGTAAATCCCACAAGATACATACAAATGTGTTGGTGTGGGAACTTAAAATGCTTAACCTTTAAGTTCTGTTTTACAACTATTGAATAATTTAATTCGTTTGAACGTTTGTAACAGACAAAGTAATGACTACGTTTGCCACTATGCTTACTGGTAATATTTCAGTCGCAGCGGTTTGTGCCGCCTCCAATGTGTCCGATCACTGAACTAACTCCAATAAACCTCTCCGGGCCTTCAACAATGTGTGGATTGAGAACTCGAGTTTATGATTGTTGGTGTGGTAGGGCGGCGAGACTAACGGTTATTGACAGGATAGATTGACATATCTTAGAGGATGTGGGGCTTTTTGTCGGACCACGTTTGGGATTCAAGGGAAACCATTACCAATTGTTTTAAAGTGTTATTAATTTCGTTCGACACCTAATTAAACAACTTGTTTTAAGGGGTGAGACTGTGAGGGTAAACTAATATAGAAAATGCACCCTCACAAGTATGATAGGAATATGGGAAAACAACAGGGATAAATTACATGGCAAATACTACCCTATTTCACCCGGATGAGATTAGAATTTGTGAGCCTGGCCTCTTAAACGTCTTGACCACAGGCATGTAAGACGGGAAACCGAAGATTTACCTCTACTGACTGCATTGGGGATATTACCCACATGCGTTATGGTGGTTACCCACAGCTTCAGTATTAGAATGCTAATAAAGTCCTTCAAATCCCCTCTTTAATCCTGTCCTTAACTTAGATAGCCAGTAGTTGCCAGCGTGTACTAATAAAAAGATAAGCCGTGCAAATATTGGTGAGTCTGTTATATAAGACTGTCTCCTTCGACCTGCTTGGGTGGTCGCATAGTCTAAAGCATCGCTCTCGTGTTATCCTAGACTGCCGATGACAAGGAGATCGGGGTTTGAGTGCCTGTCGGGTGTACTGAGAGTTTTTTTTCCTAAATGGTTTTCCACTCTTCTTCCACGCAAATGTGGGTACACTTCCTCTAAATTCAACCTTCCACATCCCTAACTCGCAGGCGTAATTAGTACATATGCGTATGACCTGAACATCTAAAAAAAAATGTCCACCGCTCTGCTGGAAATACTACTGGAAGAATATTCAAAAGGAAATCACTAAGGGCACCGCACAGTGTTTTAAACCTAGACTCTCCTGTGACAAAATGTACTATATTTTCTGACAACCTAACTAATGCCAAGCTCAGCTCAGTAGGTGATCCGGTATTTCTGGCAACGCCGCATGCTTCCTTTTTACGATGAGCCACTACTCAGTTATACATACGAACATAATATTAGATACCGACCGACATTATTTGGTTTATATGGTGTTTGTCTTTACAAGGCTGGTAGCGCTTACAAGTTAGGTTAGTGTATATAGTGTACCTAAACTCTCCATCAAGCTATATTGACCGCATGTGCAGTGAACCAAAACTCCCCATAAAGTTAGTTTTCCTGCATGTATAGTATTTAGCTAATCATGGCCCTTTCATGGGTGGGAGTGCTAATATACCACCACCACAACTCTGGGGAACTAAAGTTAACTCGCAATAGGAGTGGTGTAATATGACAGCTAGCAGAATATGTAAAAACCGTCAAAAATAAAATCATAATTAAAAACCAATAGTTGGTTGTGAAAGTTTTGACCGCCAAAAGTTAAAAAAAAAAATCGACATAACATAGTCTTGTAGATTGTTCTTTTTGGTGAATGGTTACATTAGAATAGATCTGGTAACTTTCGCTAGCTGTTACTCATACCGTAAATGTGGTATATCATTTCTAACACACGTTGGAGATCACAAGTGAGCACAAGAGTACAAGTGAATTGGACCATCCTCAGGAAGTTTTGGACACTACTAATGCTCTAAAAAGTAGCAATAAAATTAAAAAAATATTACAATCTCAGTTCATATATTTTAATAAATGACTTAGAAAGTAATTTAATCGATTGTAACACACTCTAAATTATGCATAACCTCATCCGCGAGTATTATCTTTATTTTTTTTAACATGATGATGAACCTCCTAAATCATCTTTAGCGTTACATATTTAAAGTGTATTGCCCATATGTTTGATGAGGGACGTGTTGGTGAACCAAGTCTTCTTCATGCGTTGTGGTGTTTGTTGAACTCGTGCGGTTGATTTGTGGGCGCCTAACACGTGACTAGTCATATTTTTAGTTGATTAATACACGAGACCTTAAAATTTCTTCTTATCAGAATAATCAAATCCTTAATTCAAACTTCTGTTATCAGATTAGTAAAATATTTATTCATACACTTTGATTAGTTGTTTGATTAGTTGAAATTTAAATCACAAGGGATTTAAAACAGATTTTGGACTGATAAGTACACAATGGATTTAAACTAGAGCTTGGACTGATAAGTACACAATGGATTTAAACTAGAGCTTGGACTGATAAGTACACAATGGATTTAAACTAGAGCTTGGACTGATAAGTATTTCGGTTCGACTTCTTGGTATACATTGATCGTTTTACCCTCTGTTGCTTTGTTCAACTTCTACACTCGTCGACCTGGCCGAATGGTCAGAGTGATTGACCACTATTCTAGAGGACACTGCTTTGATTCCATGTTGTGTTGACGAAGATATATACAGTTTGAATATTGGTTATTTCTGCCATTCAATCAGTATATATTTTGGTGATAGGATATTGAGTATAGTATCAAAACCATTTTAACATGCTTTCTGAGTCATGTTTTGATATAATATTATGTGGGGTTTAAAAGTAAATGTTAAGAACCAGTGGCGTGCCGTGGAGTGTTGCAAAGGAAGCAGACCTTGATACAAATCTACATATAGTATTTTCTCGCACACTTGGGCTCTATTTGACCAAACCATATGTTTTACTCCTGCCTCACACCTCGATACCAGACCAATGAGTGTTCTACTGAAAGGTGTGAAATATTCACAGGCACAGCTTAAGCTAAAAAAATGCTGCTTACCCTGGCAACACTTCACGATACGACACAATTAAGAGCCCCTCTAACCCTCACACTCTCGCAATATACTGGGTTTCCGGTGACGGTGAGATTGGTCTTTGAATCCCAGTTGGATGTACTGAGGTTTTCCCCCTAAATTGTTTTCCACTCTCCCTCTATGCAGATGGGGATACATTTCACCTAAATTCAACCTTTCTTACATATACACATAACCCGAACGGGCAGTAAGACATGGTGCTAAAAAATCGCTGAGTTGATTTAGGTTAAAGAAAATTAATTCTAAATGATATTGCAAAATGAGCTAAAACCAAATTGTCGGTGCGTAAAAAGAACAGCATTTATATATAATATAAAAATTATGTAATTTTACCACTTTTAAACCGACTATATATAAAAAAAATATTTTTCTTAAACATATAATAACTATTTTATTTTGTACACCTCATATGCATGTCTAATTATACTCAATTTCAGGGACATATATTAATTACTTTAGCTTATCAAATGTACATGAAAAGCATAAAATAACAAATTTGACCCCTTGTTACTCGGGAACTGTGGGGTTGGGTTGAAGTCATTGAATCACTATTTATAGATCATAATTTTACACTTGTTAAAATTGTGCATTACAATCTTTACTGTCGAATGAATTTTAACAGAGTTCAGGGCTCATGTAAATATATGCTATATTTCCTTGAGTCCAAGATCCGTTGAAAATTTCCCTCTACACAGCTTGACGATAATGCATCATGACATATTTGTACTTACTCGGTAGAACCTATCAGTCTGACAGAGGTACTTTAGAGCCTGTCTCATCATTTATTCATAATCCTCCATGACGTTAATTAGTATTTTAGCACAAACAATAAAGTGAGAGCAATCATAGATCTCTTTATATGGGACAAAATAAAATGCCTCCTACTCGTGTATGTTGAAGACTTTCAATTTACACACACGCGCAACTCTTGTTTCTGTTTTGTAGTTAATCTCATGCTGGGTTGACATGATTGCGGTCCCTCAATGTGTACGTACCACGTGTATGTGGGCCCTATACTGAGCATGGTATAAACCATTTAGCAGCAAGATTCGTTATACAGAGTGGTTAAAAATTAACGGTATAAGGGGGGGGGGGAATCAAGGAAATAATCTGTGTCCTCTTTTTTCTCTCCATGAATTCAATATCTATGTTTAAGTCGAAGTTCTTATATCAAGTAAAATAAACTAATATGCGAGTGAAATAAATAGTAAAATTATAAATCAGTGACTTACTAACACAAGCTAGAATTCGTCAATTTTAAAATATAACTGTCCCTGCCATTTCTTTGGCTACAACAATACTTATCTTATATTGGTTGCCCAACATGTTTTAACCCTTAATAGTCGTTTGTTTTAGCATTTAATAAAATATTTTATCTTATCTGGACTTTCCTCTTACTTTTACATTCGTACGAGCTTAAAAATTAGTAAACGGTTAAATGTCAACATCTTAAACTGAAATTAAATATTGCCCTTAAATGTATTCTTTAACTTTTTTTAAATTAATAAATATTTGATCTTACTATCTAGGAACTAATTATTCTTGTGTTGATGTGCCATTAAAATTCAAAACTATAATCATAAAATTTCTCACTAATAGCAATCTAGGCTCAAATGCGTTGAGGGCGTAGATACTACCCGCTACTCACCAATGTACCTAATATTGCCTATAGCTCTAGGAGAACTGGCCGTTAAAAATATAATCACACCCACAGGAGCGCCGGCCGTGTCGTGCGTGTCGTGTCGTGTCGTGTCGTGTCGTTAGTATTCGGAGAGCATGTTAGCAGCACGTCCGGCTTACAGCCATGTGAGTGTGAATCTTTCTTTAAGATGCGGGGGAAGGGATTGCTAGCTACGCTCCATATTAATTCAGTTTTTATGGCTAAAACTTTTTTGGTCAAGATAAATAAAATAATTCCTCGATATATACATTTAATTTGATTTCCTACACATAGTAATCTCAACATTCCTTGAAAATCTGTCTCAAGTATTGTGTAATTTGACCAGAACATTTCTTCTTCATTTAGAAATGTTTTAGCCAAATGTTGTGATGCTCATGATAAATATTTTAATACGAAAGGGGTGTTTTTACCATCGTTATGTTTTAATTGATTTAACAAGTTTGTATTCTAGCTCTTTAAACTTACGACACATTTAATAACACCATATCTGTGCCATTTTAAATTCTAAATTCTTCAAATTAAACTTAAAATAACAACAAAAGTTTGTAAATTTTCTACATACCCTTGAAATATCAATGTTTGTTTAAAACAATGCCTTTAAGATGGCCACCATTAACTTATATGCAACATGTTGTATGCGACTCCTAAAAACTTGCCATACCTTTGTGCAATGTGTCTTGTGAATTGTTCAACTTCCACAACAATTATTTGTTTAAGTTCCTGAATTATTATTGGGCGAGTCGCGTGGACATGACTCTTAATGTTAACACGAGCCACCAAGAAAATCCCGCAGCTGTTAAGTCTGGTGAGCGTGGTGGCCAGGCAATGTCCTCAAATCGTGAAGCGAAGTGTCCAGGAAACATTTTGTGAAGCACATCCATTGATGGAACCACAAGTTTTTGATATACATGCCCTTACGTTTCAGTTCAGGGGTCGGGAAGGTTGAACATCAACGCAGGTTCTTCGCAAAATGTTTTCTGTACATTTCTCGTTCCAGGATTTGCGGACATCGCCCGGCCACCACGTTCACCAGACTCAACAGCCGCGGGATTCATCATGTGGGTCATGTTAAAGAGTCATGTTTACGTGACTCCCACAAGAACAATTCAGGAAATTAAACAAAGAATTATGGTTGAAGTTAAAGCAGTTCAACAAGCAGTCTTGTCAAGTTTTCAGGAGCACGTACAACAATGTGTTGAATACAATGGTGGCCATAATAAGGACATTGTTTATGAAATGAATAGTTTAAATATATGTATAAAATTTTATATCTTTTCTTATTATTTTAAGTTAAATTTGAAGCATTTATTAGTCAAAATATTAAATAAATGTTAGCTTTAACTTCGCCATTAAAGTCGATCACAGTTTTAACTCTGGTTATAATGAACCTCTGCGGACTCAGATACTTTGTTCACTAAAACCGATTGTTTTTTTTAAAAATTGGAAAGTAATGGTTTAGTGGCAAACAAAATAAGAGTTCAAATACAATTGCTCGTTATGGAAATCTATTAATTAATTATTTTAAATATCTTATGTATGCTGTTGTTTATTGTAGATGGTTTTTGTTAATATTTTTTCCAGGCCCTTCTCTAGAGTCTTTGCTTTTTCCACGCTTAATTCCACACTATCCATGCATTCAAAAAACTAAACCGAGTAAAAAAGTCTAATTTTTTTTTAGTTCCATATACTCTCTCGAAGAAAGGGCTTATTGAAAACAATTACTAAATGGCCACAGACTGTCATTCACTGTCCTGTAACTCCTGTCGTATTAATACAAATGCGTGCAGTGACTTTTATCTCGATCCCCTCCCCCCCCCTCCCCCCAATGTATACCTTTTCCACATTCCGTACTTTCATTCAATCTTTGTGCTACTAAACAAGAACTCAGGTAGAGAATTGGTTGGTGTCTTCAAGTTCAAACAATCAAAAAGTTATGGTTTAAAGAATTATGATATTCTAAAGCGTCACTCTTGTAATGGACTAGACTGCCGATAATGGTGAGATCGAGGTTCCAATCTCGGTTGGATGTACTGGGGGTGGTTTTCCCCCAAAATGGTTTTACAATCTCCTTCCACGCAAATATGGGTACATTTCCTCTAAATATAACCTTCCTAATCCCTAAAACCATTAATTAATAATTAGTACATAAAGAAAGAGATCTCTACATATTCTTGGCGAGAAATATTGTGTATATTATATATATATATTAATTAGCACCACGTATTTACTACCGGTTCGGTTTATTTATTTCCCTCCCCAAGGTGGTCTGGGCACTGCTACCTTGCACCATTATTTCTCTCCCCAAGGTGGATTGGGAACTGCTACCTTGCACCATTATTTCCCTCCTCAAGGTGGATTGGGAACTGCTACCTTGCACCATTATTTCCCTCCCCAAGATGGATTGGACACTGCTACCTTGCACCATTATTTCCCTCCCCAAGATGGATTGGGCACTGCTACCTTCCACCTCCCCAAGGTGTATTGGGCACTGCTACCTTGCACCATTATTTCCCTCCCCAAGGTGTATTGGGCACTGCTACCTTGCACCATTATTTCCCTCCCCAAGGTGGATTGGGCACTGCTACCTTGCACCATTATTTCCCTCCCCAAGGTGGATTGGGCACTGCTACCTTGCACCATTATTTCCCTCCCCAAGGTGGTCTGGACACTGATAGCGTATCCTAACCTAACCTCAGTAACCTTGCTCCTACTAAGAATTAATGCTATCTCAGACATACTTTATGAGGTAGCCAACGTTCAACTTGGTGGCTTATACTGAATTGTAGTATTCCGGTGATTTATTGTATTTAGTTTCGGTTACTAATCTACCATAAAGTGCTCATTACACCTGTTTACAATTCCTTTTAGTTGAATTTACGGTGCCCAATCTACCACTAGTCACTACTGACTGTCAGTGACTTAAATTATCAAATATAATTAATCAGGAAGATAAAGTTAATGTTTAAATAACTGAGCCCGGCGCACACGAAGCTCGGAGCAGCTCGTCCAAGCCCGGTAATACCCTTACACGAAATGCGGGCTAAAAATTAAATTAAAAATAGAACATGGATGTTAGGTTACGTTAAACCAAGTTAGGTTATGTTAAATTAGGTTGGTGGTTAGGAGTTTATTGGTATTACAGGTTGTTCCTCAATCGTTTTGACCGGCTGACAGGCCTATACTTTACCCCGAAATTTGAGTGGGCCCTAATTGAATGTCTTCTGACAGGTATACCTTATTCTGCAATTCGAGTGCGCCCATTGGGCCATCATTGGCCTGGGTAGAAGATTGAAAACTTCATAAGTTAAAACATTTCACTCTGGGCGAACTTGAGATGTCTCAGTCAGGCATACTATCCTGTCTAATTGTCTTCCAAGTATCCTGTTTCAAGGAATATATGCTTATTTTTATCAAATCACCACTATTTATTATATTCTTGTTTAGATAAAAAAAAAATCGGGCACCTAACATGAGAGGCACGCTTGAAAACACATTTATACAATACTAAATTATTAAATAATTTGCACTTACCTCACCATCCCGCCAGGACTCGAACCAAAACACAATAAAATAGAAATAGAAAATCGTGAATAAAAAATTGTCTCTTTAATAATTATTAAGTTAGTTTTTTCTATTCTGTGTGTAACTAACTTTTGTATATATATAAAACAAAGAAACTAACACTAACTTGAGAAATATTATAGAGGCAATTTTTTTGTTACGATTTTCCATTTTCATTTGATTCGATATTTGAACCCTAACCTTTCATTTCCCAGAAAACCAGTTTATACGAAAGTGATGCCTTTATCTATCTGCCCACCGGTGTGGGTGCACCACATATTTATTTTGTAACCATCTTTCACTCAATGAAGAAAAGCTATCTCTACTAAAATTCTGTATAAACCAGTTATTCAGTCATGTAATCGTGTTTGTTTTGCGTCCTTGCTGTGAGTTGTCTCGGAAGAATAGACTTGTGTTTTGTCGACACAATGTTTCAAGCTTATAGAAACTTAAAAAGCCATTATTTACCCGCTATTGTGTGAGCCCTCCGACCACTAGACTCTCGCTCCGTTGGTTCCTTGAAGGGAACAAAGTTAAACAAAGTAATCAGGGGAGTGATTGTCTTAGAACAATGAGCAAGTGTACTGCGAGGAATGTTGAGCATGTCTCGAGCTTGGATGGTACAGATAAAGAAGGATTAAGCCGGGTCCACACTTGTATAATATCCTTATATCGTATCTCCGACGCGTATATTCAACCTATATTCTCGACGCGATCATGAGAGCGATACGCACATCAGTTCGCCGCGTAAATCCGGACGCCCACAAGAAGAAAGGCAAGCCGCGGCGTGGCGGGTGTTTGAACGCTTGACGTGGCAAGGTGCAGCAAGACATGGCATAGAATGACGCGCACGCTCTTTTCCTTATTCAGACCCCATTTTAATGTGGCGAGTTCAACATGTTTGACGGTGAGTCTGAGGATGAAGTGTTTCCGTTAGCTCTGTGGATCTAGGAGGAGCGTGAAGAAACGCGAGAGGTTAGAACATGGGTTCACGAGATCAACGCTAAAAAAGCTGTGTTTGGTGAGCATTACCACCTTAACTAGGACATCTTGAAAGACAGAACTATAGCTATCAAATACTTTAGAATGTCTCAAGAAAAGTTTTTTTAAACTCTTGAATCTGATTAAGCCCCTTATCGAACGTCAATACACCAAATTCTATGAAGCCATTACACTTCAAGCGAGCTACCCGAGCCCTGCCGAAGACGTACGGAATGTCCTGAAACTTTTCCTGGCAACGGCGCCTTACCGCGCCTTGCCTCTAGACGGGCGCCAAACTTAACGCTTCTAGTCGATATTTCGTCGTCACATCACAGGAAGCTACAGGGTGAGGATACGACATGTCTGGACGTGTTCCGAACCAAATACTGTCGTGACTAGGTCAATTTCTACCATTTCAGTTATCTTATTCCACCGTCACGTCACACGAATGATCGGCACCAAACGAGGATCGGATCTACTGAAATTTGGTCCCAACTGTGTTTGAGAGTATCGTCACTCGCTCAAGCCACGATCCCGGCGGGGATACGATACCAAAATAATATTATACAAGGGTGAACCCAGCTTAAGTAGTCTTCACGTATCTTAGTTGCGTCCGATTTCTCTATTGGGGGGGAAAATGAGAGTAAAATCATTTAATGAAATATACTATAAAAATTAAAAATATTGTGATCTTTTTACATTTAAATTTTGGCTGAAGATTTTAAGGGTGGGTTTCAACGAATGGGGTTCATTCTCATATTTATGAAGAAGCACATTAATATAACTTAATAATGTTTATTAAATGACTTAGAAATATATCATATCCGTTTTTAAAATATTGATCTTTTTCAAAGACCAAATAACTACTTAAAAAACGAATCCGTTGTATTTAATTTCCGTTGAGGAATTTGTTTGCTTTTTAGAGATTTTTTACTTATAAGTAACTTCATTTCAGATAATTTTAATTAATTAATTTTGGTTTGTTTTATTCTTGTTTTAGTAAATATTGTAATTATTAAGCTGGCTCCGGAACGATTTCTTAAGATGTGTGGTTTTTAAGTTCAAATTAATCATGTTCCATGTTGCTTGTAAATAAAGAGCGGCTAATTTAGATGTTTTGGGATTTTTGTTCAAATATCTTCATCAAGACATTTTCTGAAACCTCAACAACTTTTTAATGGTATCGACAACCCTGTTATAATAGCGTCCATACATGTATTGACTAACGTAAACTATATATAAGTTACAGGATGTGTCCACGAATTCGATATATACATTGCATACAAGTAAAATAATTGTTCATTAAACATTTAAAAAAATTAATTGAATTTACATCTGGAAAACCTGTACAAGAAATTGAATTCACTGGCCGATTAAAGTCGGGCAGGGAATTTTGTTTCGAATGAGTCAATTGTGATGAATGTTGCAAAATTATTCCGTAACCATTTAAAGGGGAGTATTCCTAAAATTGGTTTTAATATTTTGAGTTCGCCGTATATTTACCTAAAGACTTAATTCTTACTCTAAAATTATTATTTAAATCATTGCAATTTCGAATATTTATTTTGCGCTCGAAAACTTAGATAAGTGAGAACATTCTCTGATTAATCTGCTGTATGAGTCGATTTGACCTCATTCAAAATAGCTTCATCTGAATAAAAAAAATATTAACTACTATCTACCGTAGTTATGACTCAAATACTAGTACTTATTTTGTTCATTTTCCCTTTTTACCAAAATAACGAGGCTTTCCTTTAATAATTAATGTGTGTAAATTTTTACTGAGGAAAAATATTTTATTTCAAGCAATTCATTTTCTGAAACTAAAATACAACTCAAGAAAAAAATATTTTTGTGTTTTTTCCCCCTTCAAATAACAATCACGAATTTGGGCAAATGTTCTTGGTAAGATTTCTTTAAGAACTATAATGAATTTGATTTAGTTGTGTTTTTTCTCTAAAAAAATTGGTACTTTTTAAACTATGATTCAAGTATTTATAATTTCATTAAAACAAATTACTGATAGAAAACATTATTTGTCTATTTAATGTGTTCTAACTGGTGGTTGGTGGGCGTACATTGGATTACAACTGTATACCCTTGCTCCATGGTTTTAATATTGAAGGCACGCAGAGAAGTGAACGCCTCACATGCTAGGCTAATATTCATACTGCATTGCTAAGCGTGTCTCTTACATTATGCTATGTTATGTGCTCCTGTTGTGTCTCTTTGTAGTAGTGTCTCTCATACCTCCTGCTATGTTAGGTGCTCCTGTTGTATCTCAGTTTAGTAGTCTAGTAGTGTGTCTCATACCTCCTGCTATGATTCCTCTTCAAATAACAATCACGAATTTGGGCAAATGTTCTTGGTAAGATTTCTTTAAGAACTATAATGAATTTGATTTAATTGTGTTTTTTCTCTAAAACAATTGGTACTTTGTAAACTATGATTCAAGTATTTATAATTTAATTAAAACAAATTACTGATAGAAAACATTATTTGTCTATTTAATCTGTTCTAACTGGTGGTTGGTGGGTGTACATTGGATTACAACTGTATACCCTTGCTCCATGGTGTTAATATTGAAGGCACGCAGAGAAGTGAACGCCTCACATGCTAGGCTAATATTCATACTGCATCGCTAAGCGTGTCTCTTACATTATGCTATGTTATGTGCTCCTGTTGTGTCTCTTTGTAGTAGTGTGTCTCATACCTCCTGCTATGTTAGGTGCTCCTGTTGTATCTCAGTTTAGTAGTCTAGTAGTGTGTCTCATACCTCCTGCTATGTTATGTGCCCCTGTTGTATCTCAGTTTAGTAGTCTAGTAGTGTGTCTCATACCTCCTGCTATGTTATGTGCTCCTATTATGTTTCAGTGGACAGCTTCCCGCCATGGCTGAACTCAATTACTTGGATAAAGTGAAGTGGCTAGAGATGTACGGAGTGGACCTTCATCCTGTGCTGGTCAGTAATATAACATTTACATTAATATGATGATGATGATGATGATGATGATGATGATGATGAATAGAAAGAGGTACACGTGTACAATTAGGAACCGTTGAACAGTCTACTAACATAAAACAACTCCTTTATCTCTATCAAGCATTGCCACGGGTTGTGCCTTTTTAATATGTTCTAACACACCAACTTCTTGAAAAAGAGACTTGAAGTATTCTGTTTTTGAGTTGGTTAATATTCATACCATGATTCTGGGAGGAAGAAGCTTTTATGAAAAATAAAAACGTTGTCAACATTAACTACAGTTTACTGAATTATTATTATTTCGATGGTATAAGTATTATATAGGTCTATAAAAAGATACATATACTGCTCACAAGGCTTTACGCATGAATATGTAAAAATTATTTTAGTACCGATGTGGACGATGGAAGTAAAGCGTGTGTTAGGGAGGGTGGAGGGAGCTTTTGGTGAATGGTTTGACATTGGACAGGGTGTTAGAAAAGGTTGTGTTATTGTGTATTGTCTCACAATTACATTACCTTTACAAATTAGCGTAAGTGCGTATCACCTGAACTGGTAGTAAGACGCGGTGCTAATAATAATAATAATAATAATAATAACAGATGCGTAGTATGACCCGGTGCTCAATTACAGGTGATAGTCCATTATACTTTATTAATGTACTTTAATCAAAATGTTAATTTATTTTATTTTTTGCACCGCGTCTTACTAAACGTGCTGGTTATACGCTATTGTTTTAATTACGCCAAATGTGTTGGAGATGAGGAAGGTTGAATAATTAGGAAGTGTACCTACATTGGCCTGGAGGGAGAGTGGGAAACCATTTAGGAGAAACCACTCTCAGTGCACCGGAACGAGGCTCGAACCCTAACTACGCGTCTTTGATAGCCTATTCTATTGTGAGAGTGATGTCTTAGAGACTAGACGATTCGACCACCGAAGAGGGTTATATAGTTATTATTTTAAATTAATCTAAGTAAGGATTTCAACTCACAGGGCCATTGGCGTGATTAATATATACATGCGTGTAACCCCAAGCATGTATTGAAACGCAATAAAACATTTTTTTCTAACATTTTAATAATTATATTTTCACGACATTTTTGTGTTAGCTAAGTTGTCATCTTGTCTCGCTCAGCTCAGGCACTTGTGAGTGGGAGGGATTATAAATAGAAAGCGAAAACAGACTAGTGACACTGCTATTAACTTCACGGTTCACAAAATTACGGTTTTTATTTCATATGGCGAGGTCTCTTTAAACACACACAAAATGCGAACAAACCACCGCATAGACGTAATCCTGAGGACAATTCATATGGCGGGGTCTCTTTAAACTTTTATTTGTGTGCACAAAATGCGAACAAACCACCGCATAGACGTAATCCTGAGGACAGCTCTTATGAACTCCATGAAGAATTTACCTCATCCGCGGCGCTCAATATTTCATCATTTGGGGCTGGAGTGTCTTTTATACGAGGTCTTCTCCTTCCATTTCCGTTTGTAGAGGGAGTGTTCAGTTTTCAGACGAACTAGATATTAACGACGTTGCCTTCTTGGGAGATTTCAAAGCTACTTTGCGAAGAGGGTTGCATCTTAAATTGACGTACTTTAGCATTCTAAGAACTATCATACTTAGATGCCAATGAACGGAAAAGAAAGAGAGGGAAGAAAATGAGTAGTTCACCTTGTGAGGCCTTTGTTCATCTAATCATTAGTTAGTGACTGTGTAAACTCGTCAGAGGAAGAGGGTAAGTGTTATCATTAGATTCTAAAGATAACACTCTCTTCCTGTGACGAGTTTACACAGTCACTATATTATGTTCACGTTGAAAACATTGTCTTCCTTTTTAAAACTACTTTTTTCTTGTTTCAAAGCTCAAATATACATTTTATTCCACGGACTTTTTCAATCTACATCTTGGCAGAAAGATTCCTACAGGACATTTTTGTGACCAAGCCAAATAACTTAAGATGTAGATGATTTATAAAAAATACGTTTACAAAAAACACTTCAAGATAAAAAAAAAGTGACATTGGAAGACTAGTTTTAGAATTATTTAATAATTTATGGGTTTTGTTTCAACGTTATAACCTAAAAACTCGTTTAATTAAACGTACAGTAGCCCCATGGCTTCTTTGGTGCTGACTGACAACTCACAGCTGACAGATAAAAGCTTTGAAAAGTTACCAGACCAAATTAGGTATCCCTACGCCGAACCATATGATCTGCAAAAACATGTGTTTAGCATCTGGCACGTCTAATGGTCAAAATTTAGGTATGTACCTAAATTTTGACTGTCAGAAGTCAGCTGTGAGCTGTCAGTCAGCACCAAAGAAGCCATGGGGCTACTGTAAATTCATTAACACGAGAAATCCTATCTTAACCTGCCATGACGCTACAGGTAGGCGACGTCCTTAAAAATACTGTGATCACATAGTCTAAGATTTTGTTCTTGCAATAGGCTAAATTGCCAGAGCTGGGGAAGCTTAGGCTATAGGCCAGTGTTCAAACCCGACCGAGTGCACTGGCCACTTGGAGTGTTGTAGTTATATTTGCGACTTTCCATACTCTCTCCAACGTTTCAGCCTTTTGTTTGACTTTATTAACAACATTAGAGAAACATTGTTTTAAATCCCGTCAAGATCTACATTTCAACTTTACTATCAGGAGGCTCCCTCGGTGGCTGCATGGTCAAAGTCGTCATTCTCCCGCTAGACTGGACTGCCAATGATGGGGAATCAGGGTTCGAATTCCGGTCAGGTGTTTTTGGTTGCTCTTTCCTAAATGTTTTCCACTCTCCCACCACGCAAATTTGCGTAAACTTCCTTTAAATTCAACCATCCTCATCCTTAATACATAAATGTAATTATTACACATGTGTATAACCCGAACTGGTAGTAAGGTGGGATGCTAAAATAATTGTTGAGGTTTGTAGTTCGTTTACAAGCGCACTCTCCCTCACTTGTTAAGCTGCTTATAAAAACAACATAGTAATAGATTTATTTAATTGTTTATTTAGTATATGCAACAGACATGTTCAAACTAGAAACAATTAGGTATATTTTTGTGATAACATTTAACTTTAAAGATTTCAAAAAATGTCAAAACAAATATTGTTTAGTAAACTAATATATTATCCTGACCATAATTGATTTTATTAAAAGCACAGTAAAGGAACTTTAACAACGGACATCTTTCTTACGGTGTAGGGCTCGAATCATTTATTGGGAACAGATTTTTAATTTATTATTTTATCATACGAAGGCTTTTAAGTATATACAATACATAAACTATATAGAAAACAAAAACACTATTTTAAGTCGGACTACCTATAGACGGGGTTCCTTTAGAGTTGTAGAAGTGTATATAGCTCCGAGCAACGTGCCAGTGTTGTCAGCTCAGATTATCACAATCCCGCCAGAAGTGACTACTTACTCTATGGCATTTGGAACTCAGTTCATTGCTGCGCTTTAAGAGTACGCCACCTATCCCTATCTTATGATAGATATATTCAGTCCACCTCATTACACCCTATTCCTATCTTGATCTAGTTATATCCAGTCAACCTCATTACACACTATCCCTATCTTGAGATAGATCTATCCAGTCAACCTCATTACACCCTATCCTTATCTTGAGCTAGTTCTATCCAGTCAACCTCATTACACACTATCCCTATCTTGAGATAGATCTATCCAGTCAACCTCATTACACCCTACCCCTATCTTGAGCTAGTTCTATCCAGTCAACCTCATTACACCCTATTCCTATCTTGATCTAGTTCTATCCGGCCCACCTCATTACACCCTATCTCTTTCAGGTATATTCTAATGTTATCCTCCCATCTGCGTCTAGGTCTTCCCAATGGGTTTGCCAGTCAGTATCCTGAACACAGTTCTGCTGCATGTCCTGCCCACCGTAATATACAAGACTTGATTATCCTAACAATGTCTTGTGATGAGTTAAGGGTATATAACTCATCATTATGTAACCTCCTCCACTCCCCAGTATCCTCTTCTCTTTTTTTTTATCCAAATATATTCCTGCGAGCCTTGTTTTCGTTATGTAAGTAAGTTATAAGACCACGTTTAACACCCATAGGGAAAACCCGGTAAAATTATTGTTTTGTATACTCGTATTCTGTGTTGTACATTCCTTGACAGCACGCGAGATGTCGACAACTTACTGACCGAGTACTATAATGCATTTCCCGGCTGTGTCATTTTCTCAATTTCCAATCTAATATCGTTATTGTTAAAATTGTTCCTAAATATTAAACTCACTAACCCTGTCAAATTACACGTTGCTTCCACTAGATTTGAACTAATTAAAACCCGGTTCGGTGGCCGCATGGTCTAATGCTCTAACCTCGCAGTGGACTAGACTCCGATTACGTGGAGATCGAGGTTCAATTCTCGGTCGGGTACACTAAGGAGGCGTTCAAGTACTACACAAGCACGTTTATGACCATTTTTAACCCTTCTCACCTTTGTAAGCAAAAATAATCAAATGCCTGACCCCACCTCCTCTTGCTTACGTAAGATTTGACCTTTTTTTATTTTCTCATTCAATTTTGCTTATAGCTTGAACACATAGTAAGATGCGATGATAACAATATTAACATTCCATGCTATTCATAAATTGCTGGTAATTATTAACATAGAGGTATAAACTAATATTGCGAAATAATTTACAGTTAATGCTGGTATACAATGAATTTAAATTTATTGAACAGGTAAAATTAAAACACGTTAAAATATTATAAGAGTTTAAAATGTTAGTTTACATTTAATTGAAGTTATATAAAAATATTATTAGTAAATATTTGAATATAATATTTATTAAAAAACACCCTAAACTCCATTTAATTCAATGACCAAGGTTCTTGAATCCACGCCTCAACACACTCGATTATTATGTTTTTCTTTGGAGGGGATAGGTCACTCAAGCTTTGCCTTGCCTCTATATGCTTCTCTATTGCCTTCTTCCTTGTTTAGCCACTCAGAATCTTCTTTGCTGTTTGAAGTCCAAACGGCTTGCGATGCGCCTTCCCTCAATTTTGACCGTCTTTATTTGTCTTCTTTGTCTTACGTAAGCATTGTTCTGACCCCCCACCCCATTGTCAGCAAAAATAAGCCAAGCTTGAACCCCTTCCCTCCACCTAAGGTGCTTACGTTATACTTGAATGCCCCCTAAGGGTGTTTTTCCAAAATTATTTTCCACTCAGCCCCATGCAAATGCAGGTGTAATTTATCTAAATATGACCTTTCTAATCTCTAAAATCATTATCGTAATTAGTACATAAGCGTATAGCCCGAACGTGTAGTAAGACGAGATTCTGAAAAACTAAATAAATATATGTTTTATAATGCTGGTTTTTTTTCAAACATATGGTCTAATGGCACTGAGAAAATAAAATAAAAGTTAAGAATATTTTTAATTTTATTCAGTACATACTCAAATTTCTTAAAATTCACCAAAGCCTATAACGCTATTGTTGCAAATTAATATTCTTAGCACTTCAATTATAAAGAACGGTAATTCTTTATGCTTCAGAGAATACGTTTGGAGTCTACTTAAAAAGAGCAGTAGAGGTACTTATTCAAAACTTAATGCCATTCACCTACCTTGCACAAATATAATTTGTAAATCAAGAAAACAAAACTAAAAAAAACTCTCAACGTTTTTTTCCCCCTTCTAGAAACCCGGTTTTAGTTTAATTTTTAAAAGCTATAGGCCTAAACCTTGTTTAGTTGCTATTTGATTATTTATCCGCCTCTGATCTGATCTAGTGGAAATAAAACTAAGTTGGCAACATTGCTGGACCACTGTTTAGAGGGGAAGATGTGTGTGGGAGGTGTAATAAGTGTGATATTCTTGTGATTTATACCTCACTGTGAAGCTGCAGTGCGAGCTGGAAACAGGATCCATTCATCATTTGGTGGGAGGGTCCAGGAAGTTGATACACTTGAAGAGCCGAATAAGACGAACCATACCCCTGCCCCCGGTGTAGCCAATACGGTCCGATTTTCATAGGAAGGGTCTTTCTTAAAATACATTGTTTTGAGACCAAAATTGATAACAATTTTCCAGACATATTATTTTAGAGGCATTGATAATATCTATCAAAAGTGACTCAAATGTAAGAGGATATTAAAGTTATTTTAGTAAATTTGTAACTGTCAAATTATGTTCACTATTTCGAACGTGTTCTTACTATACTACATTCCATTTTAATAGGAAGAACCTTTGTTGATAGCTTTAAAAGTTACTAAATCTTCTATCTCGTATTCATACGTCAAGTCATGTGATCTGTATCTGTCATTTTTGAAAGGCTTCTAATAACAATGCTTATAAAATAGTAAAATGTTATAAATTTTTGCTGAACAAATTTTGTATTTTCTTAAAGGCTCTTCTAATGAAAATCGGACTGTACTGCAGTTATTAACTGTATATTTCAGAATCATAAACTAAGTTAGACTGTCAGTCTAAGTTCTTGAGATGGCGTCTGAGACGATAGAAAACTTTGATAAGGGAGAAACCGCCGTCACTAAACTTCCAGACTCGGAACTGGTTTCATATTATTAAGATTTATGTCTGTATACAACTTCTGATCTTGTAACTTTCGATTGACCACTTAGAGCTAGTTTCTTCCCCCAACGTCCTCTGTAGTCTTCCAAAATACATAGGAAACACAAAAGTAAACTTAAGGGCTTACGATTTCAAAATTGCAGCCATTTATATTTGAGCATAATGTCTGCATGGTATGGTGCCCAGATGTGATCTACAATAATACACTAAACTCATCTCAAGGTTTATTTTGCTATTAACCCCCATATATATATATATATCATGACTGAGGGGAAAAATTATCCCTTGGTCACGATAAATATAAAACTAATCTTAACTTTATGTTTAGGTTAACTTCTTGAATTTAAATATATATTTTTCCCTTTCTGTAGTCTAAATTTTTGATAGTATTGAATGAAGTTTTTTAAATCAAGTCCACCTCGGTTGTCTTGGGATGAACGGTTCGTCTCAGGACCCGACGTTCGTGGGTTCAGACCCAGCTGGGGTTGACGTATTGTTCTCGAGCGATAAAAATCCGTAGCACAACCTCCTTAAGACGGGAAGTAAAGCCGTTGCATTGGTTCCATGTTGATTGTGGCATGAAGAATAAACCGGGAAAGTATGTGAAAATACCTTTCCCGACAAAATTGGTATGCCCTTTCAGTCTCGCTAGTAGAAATTATTGTTTCAGTTCAGAAAGTGCACATTAAATAACTCAGTAAATAAATCAAAATGTTTAAATCAACCAGTGTTTATCTTGTAGTTTACATAACGTATTTATAACGTATAATGAGGTTATAATTGTATGAAAACATTAATTTGTATACGGGAATCACCTTGAAACGAATTAGTCTATTAGAACACAAAGTAAGCGATTAGTAGTAATTATGTGATCAAACAAACTCTGTGTTCATAACACAACACTCGTTTCGGTAAATTTTGATAGTAACTTTTATAATTTTATGTGATAGCAAATCACTTTCAAAATAAATACATTTATCTGTACTAATTTTGCTTTATTAATTATAAAATATCCATGTTTGTTTTTCATTAATTAATTTTTTCGCGTTTAATGTATCGGAAATGTAGTTAGAATAATATCTTGACTAATTTCTTCAATATATAAATCCCAAAAGTAAAATCAATAAACACCTGCTCTTACTAATGTTATCAATACCTACTCTACTAGTTCATTGAGAACATAAAGTGCTTAACTTTGATTATTTTTTTTTAAATCTAAATAAATAGCACATTTTATGTGTGTGTTTCCATGGCTTTGAGATTAAGGTTTGTATGCCCTTAAAATTATATAACTGTCTCTAAAAGATAGAATAAGTGTACCATAATAGGTTTAATTTTATAAAAATATAATTTTGTTAAACATTAATCAAGTTTTTGTGATTTAAAAATTATTGTATGCTTGTTTAAAATTTTCAATTTTTCTCAGTCCTACTCTTATTAGAAATGTGTCTATTTTGAAAAGCCCGGTTAGATGTTTGGTTTTAATTTGTATCTTTAAATCTAGTCCATGACGGAAATCATAATCTTTATGGTTACAGAAAGTATTTACTAACTAATATATTACGTTAGGTATAATAATAATAATAATAATAGTAATAGCTAGCATTGCATCCTACTACTTGTTCGGGCTATACGATCTAGTACTAATTATACTATTGTGTTAGGAATTGGAAAGGTTAAATATAGAGGAAGTTAACCCGCATTTGGTGGAGGAAGAGTGGAAAACCATTTAGAAAAAAACACCCGTAGTTCACCCGAATGATATTCGAACCTCGATTTCCCCATCCTCGGCAGTTTAGTTCAACACGAAACTAGCGCGTTAGCTAGCTACGCCACCGAGGCGGGTCTCCTTTAAATATACTATGTATTTTAAATAAAATCAATGTTTTGTGATTTTATTATAGTTACTTAACATAGACACGATTTTAACCGTATATCAACATACGACTTACAAACCAGCGTATCTCTAGAGTAAACACAACATAGTGACCCGGCCGCAAGCTCATCACTGTGAAAAGTAAATCCCCATTTTGACCCATGATACATATTCAACATTGCCAGGAATCTTAAGTCTGGACCAAGAGCCCGATAAACGGACGCGCCACTGACGGCGCGGCGCTTAAGAGTCGTGCAGGTAGTGATTAAAAGGAGTTTGATGGTCTGTATCATTTAGAGAATAACATAATCAACATTTGATGGCGGCTGTTTAATTAAACATTCAGATCCCTCAGTCAAGTGCGTGGCAAAAAAGAACAAAGAGTGAATACGTTACCTACAGAACGACAAACTCACATATTTCCGCGACTTCAGACTTCATACGAAAAACTTTCCGGCTAAAAGCTTTCGCGTCTTCCTCTCCCCCCCCACCCCTTTTCTCTTTCATCCTCCCCCACATTCTACATTTGTCTCCCTTTATTCTCATTTAAATTATTCATCTCGTAGTAAAAGTGACTGGTTGTTCAAAAAAAAGAGTCCGAACAAACATGGAGAACGTTAGATTCGTCGCATGTGGGTGAAGATATAAGGGACTGTAGCACTTTTATTGCTCTGAAGCTGAGCTAGTTCTTTCCGTTATTAAACTGACGAAGGGATGTCCGTCTGTCTACCTGTCGGTGCAAATCTTGCCCGCAATAAAATGTTAACGCTGACACGTGTGGGGATTGTCCGTGTGAAAGTGGTCCGGCAGTCGTGGACGGTTTTTCCTTTAACTGGAAACTTAGTATTGGCTGAAAAGCAATTCATTTTACGTCTTCTAGATAAGGGTGGTTTCTGTTACTTTTATAATGTTTATTCGCACGAGTGTAGGGCTTTCAAAAATGTATGCTACTCATTTATTGTTCAAAAATGACTAAGCACTTTACAATTCTATTTTATTGAATAACAAACAAACATGCTAGGATGATAACTGTCAATTTACGCGTAACATCATTTGTCTGATATATTTCTTAGTAATTTGAATTTTTTATTCAATTACCTTACCATTAAGTTCTTTTGGTTAAATAATTGGTCTATTTAGCCATCATTATAGGAGAACTTGGTTCTATTCTCAATGGAGCTGACAAAAATATTTACCGTTTTCATATGGCATCCATAATTGATAAATATCTAGGTGCTAGGGATGGGTATTTAGTTTTAGACGTTACAATAGGTTAAGTTAATTTGTAAGTCGTGTGCTTAAAATGTGCACGTCAACTACACGAATAATAATACTTAAGTAATTGGAGTCCTGTTAAAATATTGTTCATCTTAGTAAATTAAATGGGTTAATCCTCACCTTGCTTCATTTGGTGATCTCACTCTATTTTTACTTTGTCTCGACACCTTGGAGGGAAAGTATTATGATCGCCAAAAAATTAGAATCTGATATTTTGATAAATATCGACGTTTAATGACCCCTGAAACCAGAAAAGTGATTTTCGTGATGCCGTCTGTCTGTCTGTATGTATGTATTTCTGTTTGTACCTCGGGATAGAACCGAAACTTTTTTTTATAGATTTGGCTATAGCTTGACTTGGTATCTGGGGTTTTCATAAGGTATACGCGAGTTTATTTTGATTAGGTATCTAACCATAAATTTGAGGGTAGTTTACTTTAAGGAAAATAAGACTTAAAAACAATCTATTCGTTCTAACGATTTTTATTAAATTGTACATCTAGACACTGTTTATTAGTATAAACGAGATGGAAATTCTCATTTTCTTATGAAAATGACTTTGAGGGTAATTTACATGCGGGTGGTTTTCTGATTTTCATCATTTCTCCGCAATTAGTTTGAGATATTAAATATCATATCATTGTAAAACTGTAGTACTATTAAAGATAAACATATTTTATTTGAAATATATTTTATAACCCCAATACTTTCTTAGCTATAAGCAAATAAATATACTTTTTAATTAAAGTATCAAAAATGAATTTGATTGTTATGCTCTTTGGTGGACAAAGATTATTTTTTTGCTCAATTTTATTATAACAGTGTTCCTAGTGCCATAGAGTAAGTAACAATGTATATGATTTCATTTATGATGTTTGGTGTAATGTTTCTACAACAATGTATATACCTACTATCTCGTTCCACAAATTTTACGAAGTTTTAGTAAAATGTCTGATAAAAGCGGGACAAAGTCTGTGCGGTTCACCATACCATTTATTTAAATAATTATATTATCTTAAAATTCACACTCCTCAACGTGTTACTTTAGAATAGTTAACTATTCTTTCCATGCTCCGTATATAACTGTTCCAGCTATTCCTATATTTACATTAATAAAGTAGCATAGGTATGAGGAGAATATAATTGATGATACGTGTACCTACATTTATGTGGTGAGTTGGAAACCATTAAGATAAAACAATACCTTAGCAAAATACGGCCGGGATTCGAGCTCCAACCTCTCCATCTTGAGTAAACTAGATTTAACGAGACAGATGATCTTACCTGCGTGTTAACTGGAGCGAGTTTTTTAACATGGGAGTGTAAGGGACGCGAGAAAAGCTACATGTTTTTGTAGTTTTAACATAAGAGTGTAAGGGACGCGATAAAAGCTACATGTTTTTGTAGTTTTAACATAAGAGTGTAAGGGACGCGATAAAAGCTACATGTTTTTGTAGTTTTAACATAGGAGTGTAAGGGACCCGATACAAGCTACATGCTTTTGTAGTTTTTACATCAAAACATTTTTGTGCCAAGATAATTAAAAATTGTTTCAGTACACACAAAGTTTAATTTTCTTCACATGGTGATATCAACAGTTGTTGAATATCTGTCAAGGATGTCCTGGAATTTAATGGAAACTTTTTCTTTTCATTTAAAATGTTTGGCAGATAATTCCGCTATACTCATGACACATATTCAACAACTGTTGATATCACCATGTGAAAAAAATTAAGCTTCGTGTTTCTACTGGAGCGATATTTTATTTATTTTGGCTTAAGACATGTTTTATTATAAAAATTGCAAAAACATTATTTATTGTGTCGCCTTAACTCCCACCTTAAGGTAATATGCATAATATATATTCGGTTGCCAGCCAATCCCTCATACGACCTTAACTCCTTGTTATTCGGAGTTTTGCTAGTTACCATTGCTATAGACTCTACCCCCTTTCTACCCCCAACTCGTTTTACCACACATTCTGGTTACACACATGAACTAGTTACGCTGATGTGTTCTAAATGAGGAAGGTTGAATTTAAAGGAAGTGTAGGCCTGCATACACGTGTAGGGAGAGTTAAAATCACCCTCACTACGCCCAACCGGGATTCGAAATTCGATATTCCTTTAATCAGCAGTCCAGTCCATTGCGAGAGTGACGCCTTAGACCAGAAGTTGGTAACCATTTTGAACCCTGATCGATTTATGTTTATTTCTAAAAATCAACCTTCCTCAAATTAGTCTATAAAAATATAGAATAAATAAAACCCTTTAATATTAACTTTTAAAAAAAACCTACAACATTATTGATTATGACCGATCAAGTTTATTTGATCACACTCAACTATTAATTTAAAGTATTTGATATAGTTGCGTGCTTAGAATACTTAAATATGGTATTTTAATTAGGATAAAGTTTTCCTACGTGATCGACTGCTGAAGCAGGTGATCACTGACTTGACTAAACTTTTCAGATCACGATCTTAAACATAATTTTGTCACGGCTTGGCGAGCTTAAAGTCCATCACATGTTTACCTTGATTTTATCGCTAATTGGCTTTTAGAGCAGCTTTTAGAAAGTACGAACATATTTGTTGTGGTCACAAATGATAACATTTTACCATATTATTACTAATTTGTATAGTTAATTTGTAGGTGTTGATAAGATCTATCAAAAGTTACGGATGCAGATTACCTGACTTGACGTATGAATAAGGGAAATCAAATATATTAACTTTATCTAGCTTTCGGATTTTTCCATTCGCAAGAAAACTTAAGTACAGTGTCAATCGCCTATTATTTTCACCAATAGTGATTATTAAATTAACTTCATTGAATGAAAAAATATAACTTTAATATAATTGGGGATTAAATAGACATTCAATTATTTTCGTTCGCTACGAATGCAGTCGCATCTAGATATATTATCATAAATTGAAAAATGACACTTGAACACGGCAAACGAACCCGAAACATTTGGCTTAGTACACTAATAATCTTTCCACTTAGCTATTCAGGAATCATCCCGTGTCCAGGGTCATTCTCCATTCTTATTTAAGGCAGAGTCTGTGATGGACATATGGAAATCGTATACTCTATATTATTGAATAAGATAAAGAACTATAAGATAGTGATTGCAGCCATCTTCGATTAATGAGGGCTTTATGCTGCCAATTGCATAATTTTAATTATATGAGTGCATTTATCAGGATGGATTAAATAGACGCTATTATATTTGTTAAAATAATATGATATTTAGACGCGGGTGTAACCGTTTAATAGCATGTCTATTTAATCCATCCTGATATCTGGACTCGTACAATTTGCAATTGTACTATTTATAAAATGAAGAGCCCTCCTGAGTCGAAGATAGTTGCGTTATATCAGGGGTGGACAACCCGTGGCACGCGGAAGCATTTTAAGTGGCACGCCCAAAGTCACCAAATATAACAATAACACATTTGATGAAAAAATAGATCACCTAATTGGGCCAGGTAAATAAGTTTCTAAAAATGTTAGGTCTACTAAGTTGGCCGTCTCTGTTGTATTGTTTCCTGCTACTCAGGCTTTCTCTTCCCTATTCCACTACAACCCCAACACCGTCTCCCCCTTTCGCGCCACCACGACTAGTCCAGCAGTCAAGGACACATTCCTCAGTCTGCACAAATCACATTTTTATACTCAGTTTGTTTGGTGCTGAACTGACTGGTGCGTACTGTGTCATCCTCCGCTGTAAAATATTTGTTTCTATAGTGATTCACTTGCTGTTAGTATATTTTTAATGGCCTTAAGTAAGCCATCTACTTCCAAAAGGAAGTACGAGGACGATATTGCTCTTCGGGAGTTTAATAGTGAATGGGAAGAACAGTTTTTATTTACAAAAGGAAACTCTTCTAAGCCTGTGTGTCTTATTTGTGGGGCTAGTGTTGCAGTTCCCAAAAAGTTTAATCTAAATCAGCACTTCAAACAGGTGCATTCCGATATTAACATAAAATATCCAATTGGCTCAGCATTAATAACAGAATTTGGAAATAAAAAGAAACATTCACTAACTGGGCAACAAATGCTTTCTAAAACAAAAAGTGATCAGCTGATGACAATGGTCAACGTTTCATATGAAATCGCCCTCATCATTGCTCGAAAAAAAAAAGCCATACTCCGAAGGAGAAGAGATGATAAAGCCACTGAAGATTCTAATGTCATTAAAATGGCGGATGACGTTGCACTTTCAAGAAATACAGTTATGCGGTGGATCGATGAGATGTCTGGTGACGTTTGAAAACAAGTAGTTTCGTGTATCAATACTTGTAAATACTTTTCCGTCGCCTTGGATGAGAGCTGCGATATAAGTGACACTACTCAACTTTGTGTTTATGTGCGTTGTATCAACGATCAATTTGATGTCACTGAAGAGCTTCTAGACTTGCGCCAGCTAGTTTTATGTAAAGGGGAAGATATTTTGAAAGAAATAAAATTAGTCATTGAAAACAACAGTTTAGATTGGGATGAATTAGAAAGTGTTTGTACGGATGGGGCCCCGGCAATGACTGGCAAAGTAAAAGGTTTTGAAGATTTGTTGGAAGGTTATTTGAAGCGTAAAGTTTTTAAATACCACTGCATTATCCATCAAGAAGCCCTTTGTGCCAAAGACATGAAATTCTCTTCTGTGCTCGATCCAGTGGTGCGATGTATCAACAAGATCCGAGCTAGGGCGCTGAACAGAAGGGAATTACGTGAACTCCTTGAAGTAGAATCGGAAGACAAACACCGTGGTGAGCTTCTGCTTCATTGTAGTGTCCGTTGGTTGTCACAGGGAAAGGCATTTGAGAGATTTTGGAATTTAAAGGGTAATGTTCTGAAGTTTTTGGAAGAAAATGGGGAACTACCTGATGAGTGTACGCCTTTGAAGAATGAAGACTGGCTATGGGAGTTAGCTTTTCTGGCGGACATTATGGGTCACCTTAAAAACTTGAATCAGCGTTTGCAAGGTAAAAATAACATGTTTCCGACCCTATTCCGTTCTATTCAGGCTTTTAAAGCAAAGCTCACTCTGCTGGATCATAATATTTCTCAGAATGAGCTCTCCCAATTTCCTCGAATGAAAACACTTCCCAACACTGAATGTAGTGACGCACAAATTGAAATTCTTGACATTCAGAACAACGCTGCAATTCACAGCAAGTACAAGGAAGTACTTGGGAATCCATCCAGCCAAGAATTTTCCATATTCTGGAAATGCCTTCCCTCGTGCCAGTATCCTAAATTAAGAGACCTGACCTTGAGATATTGTAGGTTTGGTTCTACGTACATCTGTGAGCAAACATTTTAAATTATGAACTTGGTCAAAAATAAGTACCGTTCAGTTCTCACAGATAAGCATCTAAAAAACCTGATCCTTCTTGCTTCTTCCAAAACAAATCCAAATATTAATGAGCTTGTTAACGCTAAAGAGATCCAGAAACCTCACTGAAAGCTGAAATATTTATTTTTTATTATTAAAAATTGTTTTGATTTCTACTAGGAAGAAAGGTTGGCCACCCCTGCGTTATCCGATAGCTCATGATCTTAATTGATCGCTCATACGTAGCTAACAATTTACCTCCATCACAGACTGTCTTAAAATATGAGCGAAGAATGACCCTGGGAAGCATGGCATAATGATTCCTAAATAGCTCAGTGGGAAGAGAATTGGTGTACAAGACCAAAAGTTCCGGGTTTGATTGCCGTGTTCTGGGGTCATTTTTCAATTTATAAGAACTTAAGGTGCGGCAGAAGGGAGCGCGAGTCACTTCACAGTTTGTATAGCATAACATTTTTTTTTTGCCAAAATAAATTAAACATTGCTCCAGTAGCAACAGAGAGTTTAGTTTTCTGGACATGCTAATATCAATAAATCTGTAATATTTGTCAAGGGTGTACTGGAATTTTATCAAAACTTTTTCTCTTTATTTAGAAAGTCTTGACGAAATTCCAGGACACCCTTGACAAATATTCAAGATCTATTGATATTAGCATGTGGAGAAAACTAAACTCTATGTTTCTACTGGAGAAATATTTGATTTATTTTGGCAAAAAAATTTATATTCTATAAAAACTGTAAAAATACTTTCTCTCCCCTCGTCCGCACCGCATAATTAATTTAAATAAATCTAACTAGACAAAATGTTAAGCATAGCCTGACAGTCGATAGCTCACTCCCTTTTGATTATGAAACAGAGACATTACAGACAATCTTCCCTCATTCACATTTATAATAATACTAGCTTTTACCCGTCGCGGCTTCGCCCGCAATAATTGATAACATCTCTTAATTTTTAACAAAACTGTTTTGGTCATAAATCAAACTTTATTTTTGTCAAATATCTATGCGTTTTTCTTATTTATAGCTGTAAATAATTTTGCCGTATTTTAATTTTCACTTTTAAATATTTTGTAATAAAATAAATATATATTAATTAAGTTATCAATTATAAATTATTATTTTTTAATTTTCAACTTATAATTAGTAAGATATATAAATTAAATTTAAAAAATGTCTAACTACATAGCTAAAATCACATCATATTTATTATTTATTTGTATGAAACTACGTCACATTAATTACTATTTACTTTAATTACAAAATATTAAATCACAAATTCTTAAATAACATCGTTTCAATCACATTATAATCATATATCTATTATTATTTAAAATCAAAGGTTGGGAATAGTCCTATTTGTTATTCCAGGACATACTCTACCAACGTACAAAGTTTCATTCGAATCCGTTCAGCAGTTTTGGTGTGATTGAGTAACAAACATCCAAACACACAAACTTTCGTATTTATAATATTAGTAAGATAAGTTTTCCCGGCATGAGCAGAATCCATTTATTTAGTGTTTGCCACAATAAAATACTTAATTGCTTATGAATCGTTTAAACAGTCAATTAAAATATAAAATAATCAAGATATTCACAATATTTATTTTATTTTTAGTAACAAATATCTTAGTCACTAATAAACCACTGAATCATAATGTATGTTAACATCGGTACTGAACTATAAGGACGTGATCCTTCTTGAGTCCCCATATTTCTAAAAAAAAAAAAAAGAGCTTTAAGATACTCTTGCACTCCTGACAAAGACATTTAAATACTGCACTTTATTTCTTCTCTATTTCTGTATTTTGAAGGGAGACAACATGCAATACAATGTGTCAGTGAACGGGACGGAGACATGGAGAAGACGATAGTGGAAAATCGCTGCTAGCTCATACGGTTTTATTGGTTTTACAAGGCTCCACATTTGGCGCTTTGGAGCTTTGGGTGTGGCCGACTCGAACTTGTTTCAAGCGAAAATGAATGCTTTTCTTAGCAACATTTTGCTATTGTCAGTATTTAAATAATTCTTCATAATGCCAGAGTTTCGCAATGAATTTATAACCGCAACCTTTCATGATTTTAGGCAAATTTATTTTTCCTAGCTCCAGGTACATCCTAGTGACCCTAGGTTTGGCAATCACTGGACTTGACTATAAAATACGGCCTTATGTGTCTGCTGCACTAAAATTAGAAAGTAATAAATAACTACTTTACATAAACTATCCGAGGTGACATGTTACATCGTTCCTTTTCCACACTTGTAGACGTAAGTGAGTTAAATGAGTGCGGTAGACCCCCTTCCTCCCCGTCACTCACAACCGATAACAAACAGACGGTCCAATTGGAACGTTTCATGTAACAGTTCTCATTTAGTGTCACGTCTGACATTATTAAACTCCACACCCAACAACTTTTGCTCCAAAAAGGTTCAAACAATACAGCAATAATAATTATTTAGAGTACGTTGGGAAGTCCAAAGATAAAGACGAAATAATTACATTTCAGCGAACAAATTCGCTTAAAAACGAACGCAACTGATTTACGCGAAGTAATGAACTCTTTGTGTATCGAGATTGTGATACGAGCGTTTGTACACTCAGTTCTGATTCGATATGGAACATTGGAACCCCGTGAAAATAGTAGCAGTGCATGTGTCGGATATTGTGGACTGGGGAACTATTTTACTCGTCCACCGCATCTCACTACCTTTTTGGGTTATACGCATATACTACACTAACTACGTTACTGTAGTAAGAATAGGAAAGTAGAATCTAGACGTAATGTACGCGCATTTACAAGGACGTAGAGTGGGAAATCGTTTAGTGTGAAAAACACCCCCAGTAAGATCCTAAACCCGATCTCCCGTCAATGGAAGTTCAGGATATTTAGAGAGTGATGGCTTACGGTCTTATACCATTCAACCGCCGAAGGGGGTAGGGCGTACTGTTAGGTTAAACAAACCCACAGAATATGTGAAGCGCTAGAATTAAACCGCATATGTTAATTAAGGAGAGCTGAAAACTCTACTGTACCAAAGTGTAAGTCCTTACATACTTGTTGAATGATAAAACTATGTGATTTTATTGTTTATTATTTAAATAAGTACCCTCAAATGCCAGTTTTGGCTGCCATTGGCGTTATCTAACGTAAATAAAAGAGGGCGTCTTAAGAAATACACTACCGCCATTTGTCTGAAGAGAGGTTATAAATCACTATGTAGAAACCTGTTTCATTCTCTCAAGAGATTGATGATAACTGGACAGGTCAAGATTCGAATCTCTGCTTAGTAAACTGGGAGTAGTTTTCCTCAACTTGTTTATCTCTAGTATTTTCCCGTCACCTAAAAATCTGTCTTAGCTCTTGTTAAAAACTCATTGTTAAGGGTACCACTTACTCTAAAGGAAATAACATAT
Source organism: Timema californicum (assembly GCA_902141385.1). Lineage (NCBI taxonomy): Eukaryota > Metazoa > Arthropoda > Insecta > Phasmatodea > Timematidae > Timema > Timema californicum. The sequence goes on from CABFOW010000584.1 coordinate 149,977, forward strand.
TACGGCAATTTTTTTCAATGGAAATTGCAGTTCTGAAACTACAAAACCATTTAAACAACTCTAAATTATCTTAAAAATGTTATTTTGTTACCTTATTAAGAGTTGACTTTCTCAGAACTGCAAAACTTTGCTAATTCCACCTTTTCGTGGATTTTTTTTCCTGAACATTATAAAATCTTATTGTAATATTTTGAATACTATAGGGCGAGGAACATGTTTATAACGTTACCTTTCATTTTGGCATGAACCATATTTTAAAATAACAATAAACTTCTTAAATAATGCGGCCTAACACTTATCATGGTTTTGTAGGCGTGTTCTGGAAATATGGGCTATTTGCACCTGGGACAGTGCCTACAGCTATTAAACTCCAATACACTCGCACCTCTCCTGTTTTCGTACCACGGGAGGACTAAATTCCTGGTCCGGGTCTTTTGAGTTGATTCGTCATCATTTCTATCGTATACTTTCTAAACACCGCTTTACCTCCTCTCTTATTGTTCCCAAGTATACATTTAGCTAAGACAAAATCATCGGTTAAGTCAATACAGCCTGCGACCTGTTTTGTTCAGGCCCGCTGCATTGTCGTAAAACTTGCGACACAAAAACTGTTCTCTCATTAACTAAATTAGGCTAATGATGTTGTCTGCTTTATCAAAAGTCCAATTTTCTGATGAAGGGGCTCTTAAAGAACATGGCCAAAATTGATAACATTTTACTATTTCAATGAATATGAACACACAGGTTGCAAATAATTGTGATTACAGTATTGTCCGTATGGACGTCTGTCCGTACATTTAAATTAATTTAAATTAATTTGATTATTTACCAGTGTTAAATTATAGGTATCGACTATATCTATCAAACGAGTCATATAAAGCTTGTCTGTATTAGGTTAAGTAAATCACCATCGTTGTTGAACATGAGCTGTGGGCACACATCGGGGATTTTATTTTTTATTTATTCGTTACGGTGATTAGCTTGTCTGGTTATATATATATAAAGTTGACCACTCTGACAGCTTAGTGGGTTTGTGAGCTAAAGGATCTAGTTTGATACCAGGCAGTTAAGTCTAGCAACATAGCTTGTAGATTGTATGTTCTGTTTACGCTGAAAGGGAACCGTTTCACCTTGGCTGATTACACCGTCACTATCTTATAAGTAATACTGCTACCTTCCAGTTTGCATTTTGCATTTAATAAAAAGGTTGTGTGAAATTGACAAGCACAAAAATATACAATTTAAATAAAAATTTAATAAAGAAATATAGTGTATGATCTGATCACTTATATAAAATTATAATGCATCATTAACTAAAATATAATGATCAAACAAGTTGATGAATAATCTTAAAACATAATTTGACATATTAAAATATTAATACAAACATATTATATACATAACGTAATATGAACAATATTCTCAAATCCAGGTTTTTAGTTTAAAAAATAAATAATAAAAATTATGTTAACACCTGCCAAACTGATTTTGAAAATTAATCAAAGTATTTGTGTAATGTTGAATGATCTAAGTCTTATCTGAGTCTGTGTTCCATTGCTCCTTTTTGAAATCCAGCACTGGAAAAGTCTGGATTATTTCATTCCATTCATGGAATTATGTCGTTGTGAAAAACACTATGTGTTGTAACGACAGCTAGATGTTAACTGAGTCTTAACTATCTAAGTCTTTAACTTTCATTAGATTACCTAGTTTCTACGCTATGGTCTGAAATAATATAGTTTTATTATATATTTTTTAAATGATAGCTAGATGCCTACTTGCAGAAACTGTAAAATGCCTCATTTAATTTGAACTGACTATACGTGTTTTTTCTACGTATTCACATCCAAGCTATGTTTCTTTTCATGTTCTCTAACATTCCCCCTTCACTCTTCCTGTCACTTCTTCTCTCTTCCTACATTTGTGCTGCTCGTTTGATACGAAACCTTCTCCCTCATTGCTCGGCGAGTTGTGAAATCTCTCATCATCCGTCCGGCTTTGTGACAGGACATCAATGAACTGACCGTCAGCAAGTCCAGGTACAGGGGATCATATTTAGAGCAGCCTCAGCTGGCCTTGGAACGGTTGTTTCTATCTGTTTCACCATTCAACCGCCATTTTGAAGGTGTTATAGTTTAGTTTGTATGATAATTGCCCATTGGTTTGGGGCCGGGCTGCCAACTTGAGTGGGGTGCCAAACAGACCATCCAACTTAGCCTAACGTAACCTGGGCATGATATGAAAATAATCACCGAACTAACTCCTCACCTAATGTAACCACTCTTGAAAAGTTATTTAACATCCACCATCTTGGAAAAATAGCGTCCTAAAATTGTTTTTTTGCAATTTTCTCGTAAACCGTTCATTATATATAGGTGCTTGTTCCGTAAAAAATAAAGAAGATATCTTTTCTTTGTAACCCTAACCGTTTTCTTATAATTTCGCGGTGAAACGTTTGGAGGATGATTACCATTTGTAGAATTTCCCTTCAGATTATTTTTCTACTTCGACCAGGATACGTTGGTTTGGGGAGTATTTATATACTTTATTACTATCCCCCAGTTATATAGCGAGGCGCCAAAAAAGCAATCCCTCCCGGGAGCAAAATTTACCCCAGGCCGCCCCTGTTTGCCGCCATATTTTTTATTTAAGCACACAAAGGATATACAGAATTCAGGACTATGGATAAACAAGTAGCTGCCGCAGCATACATACATTGTGGGACGAAGAAAGGAAGGGAAAGAAAATGGTGGTAGACCGACCTGTATACAAGAAGGGTGTAATATAGTAGTAATAATTTGCTTGCTGATTTGAAATCAGAGAAAAATATCAAATCTTTATAAGAATGACACAAGCTGATTTTTAATTTATCATAAATTTCATTGGTCACAGAAGGTTGAAGAAAAATACATACATGAGGAAAACCATAAGTGCTCAGGAAACAATTGGTTTTTTTTCCATACATTTCAGTTAAATAAAAAAACACTTTTTTTGGTCCACTCCATCTTACTACACTAAGGAAACGGAATGAATAGAATCCTAGCCGCGGCAGTGTTTGGTTCGGAGCCCGTCCAGCCATGTTGTATCTTACTCCGTATCTTCTTTGATGTGACGACTAAATACTGTCAAGAAGCGAATCGTTCTCGTCGAGGATACGAGGTTTTGTTACAAGTGCGAACCCTGCTTCACTTACACCGTGTAAACACGTCACTCTGATTCCAACCCAGAGTACCCCGGTCAATTCTTTATCTGGGTACACTCGTATATTGTTTTCTAGAGTTGTGCATGTTATTATAATTATTCCTGATATTTGTACTATATTTGTCTAAACGTTGTTGTTAGCCGATACTGACCATAGAACGTAGGAAAAACCACACGCCCGATTGCTCGAGTATTTTTCTAATTCCTTTGGAAAAGAGTAGTGGACTTCAACCTTTTTTCGGTTACGTACCTACTCACTCGTAAATATTTACCACAAGTACCTCAAGAGGTATATTTTAATAACCGTGTAAACTAGTGAAAACCCTTTTTCTTAAACTTAACGGTATTTTGAAAACTAATTGCTTAGTTTCGAGAAGTGCTCATTTGATTAAAACATTTAATCAAATATATTAATTATACATTTTACATGGGTTGTAAGTAAGATGTATTTGCATCTTATGAATGAAAATAATGAGAGAACATTAACGAGAGTACAAAATTAATATTTAAATAAAACTGCATATAAAATATTATAGTTGACTGGCTTAAAATAACTTTTTTTTAATAATAGTTTTAAATTAGATTAGATTGGAGCCAAAATAAGACTAGCATTGGCATAAGACTATTAATGGCGGTCTCTGACGTCTACTGGCGACAACAAGTCTCGGAACGGTAACTCCAGATGTCTGCCCCGGCCACATTGGACAGTCACCGCCATTCGAGAACTTGCCTACTTTTTTAATGAAAAACCTTCTTTAAAAGGGTTTTCTTCCACCCGCCCTCGCCACAACTGTGATCAGAGCTCCCCCCTCTGACCCCAACGACACTTGGGCTCACGATATTAACTTCTTGCTCGACGAGAAAGAATGTGCCTTCCCTCGACTCGTACAGTAGCGCGTGCTCTGGGTTGACCGAGACATGTTCTACGACATTAGACTGGCCAGCGGGTACTTCCGGACTGGAGACTTATCCACGCTTGTTGCTTGTACTGGTCAGTGTCTGTACGCGCTTGTGGAGGGAACTAGAGCAATCTGCATATAGCTTCCCATGAGAAATATAATAGTTAAAAGCAGGGTAGACAAGAAACTCTTTTTAGCTTTTTTTTTCAATAGAAGCAAGATTTATTTTTGAGCTCACTGCATCTTTATTATAGAGCAAAATTTGTGTCAAAAACTTCTTTTTGATAAATTTTTAATTAAGCTAGACATTCGCCTAATTGGTGAAAATCTTGCCGACTCAGAAACTACTTTTGTCAGTAGTTATAAGATTGAATATTTTTCTTTGATGGAGAAGGACTGTAATGATACTGTTTTGGACCCCTCTCATATATTCTTCAGTACCAAAGTTGTAATTATTTAAATAAATCGTGTGCGACATCAAAAGTCTTGCTCATTTCATAAGAATAAGTATCATATATAATCAGATCATATCACCGTGTACACGCGCAGTCAGACCCGCACGAGTCGTCTTCATCATGAAACCCAGATATCATTATAGATAGTGCTCAATCACAGGGCAATATCACCATAGTTGGCGCCCATCGCGAGCCCATATATTTATAATTGGCGCCGTATCACGGGTCAAATATCAAATAATAAAACCGTATCACTTTAATTGGCACCGTATCGTGGGTCAATATTGAATAATAAAATCGTATCACTTTAATTGGCGCTGTATCGCGAGATCTTGAATCTAACCCTTGAATTTTTGTAAAATACATGACTATATTATGTAGTAAAGATTTAAAACTACCTATTTTGACACTCACTCTAGAAAATATGGCTTAACTATGTGAACTTAATGAGTAAAAAATTATTTTTGTTATTTATTTTAAAAAGGTAATTTTTAATTATAGATTTTTTTTTTAATCACTCTAACATTTACCTTGAGAGCGTCTGTAAGCTTAATGAGCGCCGGAAATAAATGTTTCAAACATTCTTGTTTACTGATCGGCGACAAGTACGAACAAGCTTTCTTTGTGTGCCGGCACTCTCGAAGCAAGAGCGACTTATACTCGTGCTTGCTAATAGATGTCCACGCTGGCCTCACTCTTTTTTTCTATACTGGAGACTTATATCTGTAGGCTGATTCAACTATTTGTTCAAATTAAATATTATTTTTTATTATTATTATATCATGTCGTTCGATAGGTGAATTCCTTTTGTCAGCGAACTTATACAGCTAATGCACCCTGTCCTATGCCGCCTCTTTCAGCTCCAATAATTTTCTTCTTTCCTTCAAGTCATCCAATATTTGAATTCACTTTCTTCCTAAGATCCTCTTTCCCTCAACCTTTCCTTCTATGACGTCGTGTAAAAGACAATTTTTCCTAAGGCTGTGTTCGATCCAGTTTGCTTTGTACCGAAGAATCACATCCAAAATGGTTCTCTTCTCACCCACTCTTCCTAGGACTTTATTTGTCGTCCTGTCTGTCCACCTTATCTTCTCAAATCTTCTCTAGCACTAGATTTCAAAGCCCTCCAAGTATTTATTTTTCATCTTCCTAAGAGTCTAAGTTTCTGCTCAAGAGAGTGCTATGCTCCAAATGTAGCAATTCATCAGTTTATTCCTCAGTTCCAAACTCAACTTGCTGGTCAGCAGTAACATCTTCTTGTCGAAAGCTTCCTTGCCCATGGTGGTCCTCGACCTAACTTCTTTGGTGCAGTTGGCATCCTTTGTCAGCAGACTTCCCAGGTACTTGTACTGCTCTAGGTTTTCCAACTCCTGGTTTCCAATTTTGACTTTCAGTGGCTCTTCTTTTTTTGAAATCGCTATTACTTTTGAGTTCTCAATGTTTATCTCCATGCCATATCTTCCCCATGCCTCCACCCGCCGGTTTATTGTTTCATGCAATTCTTCTTTATTTTTGGCCAGCAATGCTAGATCATCTGCGTATTTTATTGTGTTTTTATATGGTTTATATTTATTCTTATTTAGATTTATTATTTTATATATATTTATATATGGTATTGTGTTTCTATAGTGTGTATATACGAGTATAACTGGAAACCTAGATCTGCAGGCTGGTTTCAGTGTATGTTCATCTAAACAGTTATAAAGATGTTTCGTCTTGGTAATTATATTTAATTTTATTTTTTTTACTGTTCATGCACAAGCACATTTATTAGAAGTGGCAGTGTTTTTGGGCTTTTTCACATATTTAGTTTTTACTTTTTAATATATAGAAACTATTTTAATCGTTAACGTTTTTAACCTCGAGATTATGATGAGTCTTAAAGTTGAAATGCTACAAAAAAAGGGGGGGTTACAATTATGCCCATATGTGCCTAGAGAAACAAACGAAACTGATGTATTTATTTCAAACTTCATATTTAGATATCATATAGCCATACGTAAAGGCGAAACTGTGATTTTATTCTAACTCTAATATTAAGTATTCGTAAATTTGAAAAATGACGGTAATCAAACCGGTTTCAAGGTGTAATTTTCAAATTTATGGATATGCTACTTGATAAGGCCGTATCTGTAAATAATTAAATTATCATTTCCATCTTAAGCTTTGCTAGTCATGTATGTACTGTATATTACAATTATTGTATGAGCGCTTACTTACCTCCATATAAAATTAAAGGTAGTTTCATAATAACTTATTTTCGGAAATTCAAAATGTAGTGTATATCTGGTTGTAGTTAGCCCTGTTTACTTGTTTTTCGGAGAAAAGTTTATTTAAGGGTAATTAACTGACTAACTTTAAACATCTCCAAATGACAATAGAATATATGAGAAAGAATGTTTCCTTAGTTTACTCTGTAAGGTAAACTTGCTTTTGATAGAAAGAACTCACTTTTGACCCCCCAACATTTAAATCACTTAAATTTGGCATTCTAGAAATGTCTTAATTGATTTATTAATAACAAGTTCATCTAAAAGCTATCAAAAGCTTCCATTAATACTGCCTTATGCATTACTGATTAATTTATCTTTAGATAACTAATCAAACGGACCAAGAATGTAATTATAACAGTAATATTTTTATTTCCGCAATTATGGCAACATGAGTTTTCAGTTTTCGAACAACGGGCTTCTTATGAAAATCAGAATGAAGTAAGCTTACCTTGCATTATTCCGCTATGGTATAGCTTATAAGAAAGGTTCATAGTGTAATCTGCCAAGGTAAGACTGCTACCGTTCGGGGTAAATTCAGTGTACAATTATTGCGTTGTGGCCTATCATAAGTTAGACGCACGACTTTATAAATTAATTAAAAAGATGTATAACAATTTAGGATAACTGCTTTGACAATTGAAAAATATGTCTGATTCTTTACAAATAAAACTATTGTTATGACCTCTAGGTTTGTGTGGTATTGTTTGTTATAGGGGCAACAAAGCTGTCTCTCACGTGGTTTATAACAGCTGCCCAAGTACTGTTTTGATCATCACTATCCAGGAAATTTGGTGTTTAGCTATCTCGTAGTTGTTATTGCATTTTGTTTTGGTTTATTATGTTCATTTTGTTTTCTCTGTTTCAGGGCGAAGACAACGTCGAGTATTTCCTGGGTTTGACTCCAAGCGGGATTATCGTCCTCAGAAACAAAACCAAAGTGGGCAACTATTACTGGTGAGTGTACAGTGGATACATGTATGAAGGTAGGAGCATTGGCGTGTTGAATTACGAGCTCCAGGTTCGATTCTCAGACCTCAGTGGCGTTTTTCAACCAAAAAAAGATTGAGGTATATCGCAAATGCTCGTCGTAAAGCACAGAGACGCTTTGGAAACTGTTAGGAATCTCCCATTATTTAAGAAAATTTTTAAATTTTTTAATACTGCTTCGAACAAAAGGTAGACTAAAATTATCAGCAGGTTTTGACCAGTTAAAATTTCAAATTTTGAATTTAAAGTCTAAGAAAATATTAACGATGCTTTGCGTGAAAATGTGTACTGATATTAAAGAAAAAGGTTAGAAACCTATACCTAGCCTTCTTTTATAAAAAAAAAGTCATGTTTACAACAAACAATTTGAAGATTAATGTGGGATTATTTTATATGGTTTTATGTAGGGTACTTTATCACCCATTTTTTTAAACCAGTTAAAATTTAAACTTTAAACAAAGTCAAAATCTTTGCTTACATTTTGGTGAAAACAATATTTAAAATATCAAACTACTTTATAAATAATCCAGGATTTCTAAACGTCTTACACTTTTCTCAGTGTTTTACCATGGAGCACCCTTTAAAACTACTGATTTTTTTTATAGCATACCAACGATTACTTTATCTAAGGGGAATCACTTTCGTAATAAACAAAACGGTCAATGACAGAGCCCACACCTATTTTAGTTTAATTATTTTATTACCTATAATTTGAAATTACTTTAATAACAATAATTAAAACTACATTAATCATGAATATAATTAGTATAACTTAATCATTAATAAATTCTTTTCGAAAGGGAAGCAAAGCCGTTGGTCCCATGTCAATAATTGTGGCATGTAAAAGAACCCTGAAATGTACGTGATCACATCTTTCCGGCAAAATGTGTAGGCTCTTTCTCGCTCGCTAGTAGAAATACAATGCGGTAAGCAACTGATGATCACCACACTTTCTGAACTTCCCTAGTGTATGTGCTTTTAACCGATGGTGCGGACAGCACTAATCAGATGAAGGGATGATTGTATGTCGAGCTCCGGGTGGTATAAATCACTTCAAACCAACCTTCATGTTGATGACTCATCAATCATTCATCAAAAATTCATTAGATCATATAATAATAATCCTACTAATATATATACATGAGTTGGTGTATGTCTTTTACGCTTTTATTCACAACCACTACACCGATTCTACTGAAATTTCGCATGGGCATAACCCGGACGTCCTATCAATACATAAACTAATTAAATACATATCCGCCATTTTATTTCAAAATGAAGGCCTTGAAAAAGTATTATTTTGGCATTTTTTTCAGCTTTCGCACATAAGATTTTTATTAGACTCACTATGAAAGGTTCATATATATATGACATGACGGCCATTTTGAAATAAAATGGAGGAATTAATTTTTAGCCAGACCAAAGCTCTAGCTCATAGATCATGCCAAATATGACAATGGGAAGCCGTAACCAGTAATAATAGACTAATATTGATAAACTGTTTGCTATAATATTTAACAGTTGTTTGATTTACGCCCTTTAATAATGGACATTATCATCTAGATTTGACAGTAAAAACACATTCCGTGCGTAAAACGGTTGGTTAGCTAGTAATTAATGACCTAAATAAAATTCTACTAAAATTGGTTCTTTATTTATTATGTTTATTGTTTTAATTTCAGTAACTAAAATTTCTTTTCTAAAATTTTAGGTCTGTTTATTAGCCTGGTCTAATGGAAGGTCATTTTACGCAATTGTATCACTGTGGTTTTCTACTACCTCCCCACAATTATGTAGGTGCATTTACTCTAAAATACTTTTATCATACCTATTCCTTAAAAATTAATCCGTTAATAACTATAGGGTTTTTACCATCGCATCCTACTACTTGTTCAGGTTATACGCATATATGATAATTACCCTAGTGGGGTTGGGATATGTTAGAGGTCACTTACCCACATTTGCGTGGAAGAAGAATGAGGAAACCATTTAAGAAAAACACTGTAGGTAGACCCAGCTGGGATTTGAGCTCCGATCTCCCTATCCTCAGCAAGCCATTCCAACACACGAGTGACGCCTTATACCATTTGGCCACTGAATCGGGTCCCGTAGTATTAAATTTCATAGTAAAAATTATGTAAAAACTGACATTGTAGACCATACAATAAATTCCTAACTCTATAGCCGAGTTGTTAAAGATATCATTTTTAAATCTGTTGTACCTAGGTTCGAACTCCTTCTGTGACTGAGAGAGTTGATTGTTTGTGTCTTGGTCCTACTTGTGGATCATCTTGAATGGTCGGCTAACGTTAACTTTGGTTGTTCTTTGTTTTGTTTTTAATTTGGTACGTTTTTAAAATTAGTTCCATGTTCATCCGATAGAGTCAAATAAGTTTTTATCACTTTGAGAAATCAAGTCGATATATATCGCTTGTCCAAATTGCAAAACCTATTTTTGAAGCGGATGAATTTGTAACTGTGTTAAGTATGTTATCGCCTGTTTAGATAGAACGAAATTATCGACAATTCCTCGATCTAGATTGTTAGTTTGCAAGTCGTGTGTCACCATATCCATGTGTACGCGAAGCATCTCTCAGCACGATGACACCCTCTTATTGTGTGTTTTCAGGCCCAGAATCTCCAAGATCTACTTTAAGGGGCGGTACTTCATGCTGAGGGTGTGCGATAAGAATGTGAGTATATTATATAGCATACAGCCAATATGTTGCTCTTTCTAAGCATCACACAGGTTTATTAAAAATATAGCTACCTTTTCTATTTTACTTAAATTTTTAAAATGGACTATTAGGATACGCAGATGATTTAGCTTTGTTGGACAATAGTAAGTAAGCTGTTGCGAGAAAGGCAGACATTATATTAGGGGCTAGTAAGGAAATAGGAAGTGAACGCTGATAAGACTAAGTATAAATACAGCACTAACAACATATCATTTAACATAGTTAATGAGTTTAAATATTTAGGAACCATTCTAACTATCAATAACAATATTATAGTGGATATTAGGAAAATAATACAGTCGGGATATGCATGCTATAGCTCGGTCATAAAGTTGTTGACATCTCGCCTGCATTCAAGGAATGTAAACCTCGGGATGTACAAAACAATAGTTTTACCGATTGTTCTCTATGGGTGTGAAAAATAGTCTCTTTACTTACATAACGAGAACAAATTTAGGGTGTTGTAAAACAAGGGGCTTATGAAGATATTTGGTCCAAAAAGGGATGAGGTTGCTCGGGAGTGAAGTAGGTTACATACCCTGTATTCATCGCAAGACATTGCTAGGATAATCAACTCTCGTTGATTAATGTGGGCATGACATGCAGCGAGAATGGGAGATGCTAGAACCTTGTTCAGGGTGTTCACCGGCAAACTCAATGGGAAGAAACCATTGGAAAGACCTAGACGCAGATGGTAGGATAACATTGAAATGTATCTGAAAGATATAGTATATAATGAGGTGGACTGGATATAAAGACTCAAGATATGGATATGGTGTAGTGAGGAGAACTGGATAGAACTAGATCCACGGTAGGGATAGGGTGTAATAAAGTGGACTGGATATAACTAGACCAAGATAAGGATAGGGTGTAATGAAATGGAATGAATAGAACTAGATCAAGGTAGGTATAGGGTGTAATGAGGTGGACTGTATAGAACTAGATCAAGGCAGGGGTAGGGTGTAATGAGGTGGACTGTATAGAACTATATCAAGGCAGGGGTAGGGTGTAATGAGGTGGACTGTATAGAACTAGATCAAGGCAGGGGTAGGGTGTAATGAGGTGGACTGTATAGAACTAGATCAAGGCAGGGGTAGGGTGTAATGAGGTGGACT
>CABFOW010000584.1:161875-229990 GCA_902141385.1 Timema californicum
CCCCCCCCCCCCGGATAACACCTAACTTATGTAGGAAATGTATCTCTGACCAAGCGTGGTACTTTAGGAAGCATTGGAATTGATACCAGCAAATCCGTTTGACAATCTTTTAAATAATTAAATACATATTTTAAAACTAATTAACTATTTAACTGATCCGAGTTTGGGTGTTGTCAAATTAATTAACAGTGGACTTGGATACTTTTTATGGTTCTAGCTTAATCTTGTATCTTATATTCTGGCTAATCGGGCGTAATATGGGCTGTTAAAGGGGCCGCCTCGGTAAGCGAGAAATTGCCGCGCAGACGTCCAGCTCTAACGCGATATCTAATTCTTCGGTGCGTTATTTCAAAATATGGTTCACGCCAAAATAAAGTCGAAAGATTCCAACATAACAGAACTCCTAGCAACGAGCTTTCATCTTTACTCTGAGATAAGAAAGTTATGATATTTAGATGCGGATATAACCGTAACTAAGAAATATAATAATATTATTATATTATTATTATCACCGCGTCTTACTACCCGTTCGGGTTATACGCACTTACGCTAATGTGTAATGGTAGGGTGAATTAAGAGATGAAATGGAGGAGGACCTACAGCTTAACGTGGGATCCGAACCACGGTGGAGGCCTGGCATTCCACACATTCACAAGTTGTGGTTAATACAAGTCTTGTCGGAGGTGAAGGAAGGGTTTGGCAATCAGATAAATCTGTGCCAGGACCTAGGTTTGAACCCCGGACCCTCAGCACAGAAGTTTAACAGCCTACCCCTAGACCGACAGGTCACCAACAAATATAATAGCGTGGCTATTTAATACAACTTGAAATAATAAGTTTCGTAGTTTTATTTTTACTTTTTCTTATTAACATGACAAACTGTAGTTATAGGTGAAGAACGAAAGTACTCTAAGCTTAGAATAAAGAAGTAGTTACAGAAAACGATACATACCACTGTATTTTTAAGCCATGTGGCCTGACAGCTATTTATATTTGCTCCCTGACCGAGGCGGCCGTTCCTTCTGGGACGTTGAAACTTATTAAAAACCTTCAGTAGTCACGGAATAATTAAATTGTAGTTTGTGAATTTTTTTAAATATTGTTTACACAAAAATGATATTGAAAGGCTCCAACACTGCTATATAAACTACCTAACATTTTCAGCTGAATAAATGAAAAAATAACAGATACTTTCAACGATGTTTTACTCAAATTTCCGTAGCTCTATGATCAAGATGGAGACTATAGGAAACAGCTGTAGTATTTATTGACACGCCTGGATGGCATTATAGTCTTGGACAATGCATCTCTTTAAATGGTTAAAAAAAAAATATATTGATGATCTCTGTTATGGTTAGAGATACAAAAATCTCTCAAATTTTCATTCGGAAAATGGCTGGAATATTCTTCCAGGGAAAAAAATTGAACATTTTACATTTCACGTTTTTATTTGCAGTGGGCTATTGACATTTTATTTTCAGAGAGGGAAAATTCAACATATTCACGAAATATATTTCATACTTTGTTTTGTCACTTTTGTAACTCCACCCTCGCTACACAAATATTAGTTAACTTACAAACATGTATCGATATGAATGTGTTCATAATCATTGTGGGCAAGGAGGGGTAACTAATTTAGGGGGGAACGGTGTTTTTTTATTAGAGGTATTTAACGTGAAATTTCTGAACCAACTGATTATCTCAACAACTTCACTTTAGAACCGAAAAATCCCCCAGTCCCTCGGTTGCTGGTTCATCATTGTGAAAGGGGGAACCTTAATTTAACCAACGATAAATTTTTAGGCCAGGCCGGAAATTGATCCCAGGGTCCGTAACTCAGAAGGTGGTTGCGCTACACACCGAGTTAAAAATATGATGCGAGGATAGTGTTTTTACACTTTAGAAACACATGTCTACCCTAACAACTATTAATAAACCAAACCGTCTAGAGGACTGGAGTCAAACTCCAATCTCCTGTATAAGAATCCAATACAGGAAGCTAGAATTGAGCTCAGATCCCCCGGATTAGAATCTAGTTAAAGTGGTTAGAAAAAAACTAAAATCCCCGGAAAGGAATCAAGTTAAGGTGGCTAGAATCGACCTCAAAACGCCCGGATAGAACTCCAGTTAAGGTGGCTAGAATCAAACTAAAATATCCCGTACAGGAATCCAGATAAGGTGGATAGAATCAAACTAAAATCTCCCGCACAGGAATCCAGTTAAGGTGGATAGAATCAAACTAAAATATCCCGTACAGGAATCCAGCTATGGTGGATAGAATCAAACTAAAATATCCCGTACAGGAAATCCAGTTAAGGTGGATAGAATCAAACTAAAATCTCCCGCACAGGAATCCAGTTAAGGTGGCTAGAATCAAACTAAAATCTCCCGTACAGGAATCCAGTTAAGGTGGATAGAATCAAACTAAAATCTCCCGTACAGGAATCCAGTTGAGGTGGCTAGAATCAAACTAAAATCTCCCGTACAGGAATCCAGTTAAGGTGGATAAAATCAATCTAAAATATCCCGCACAGGAATCCAGTTGAGGTGGCTAGAATCAAACTAAAATCTCCTGCACAGGAATCCAGTTAAGGTGGCTAGAATCAAATTAAAATATCCCGCACAGGAATCCAGATAAGGTGGATAGAATCAAACTAAAATCTCCCGCACAGGAATCCAGTTAAGGTGGATAAAATCAAACTAAAATATCCCGCACAGGAATCCAGATAAGGTGGATAGAATCAAACTAAAATCTCCCGCACAAGGAATCCAGTTGAGGTGGATAGAATCAAACTAAAATCTCCTGGACAGGAATCCAGTTAAGGTGGATAGAATCAAACTAAAATCTCCTGGACAGGAATCCAGTTAAGGTGGATAGAATCAAACTAAAATATCCCGTACAGGAATCCAGTTGAGGTGGCTAGAATCAAACTAAAATCTCCTGCACAGGAATCCAGTTAAGGTGGCTAGAATCAAACTAAAATATCCCGCACAGGAATCCAGATAAGGTGGATAGAATCAAACTAAAATCTCCCGCACAGGAATCCAGTAAGGTGGATAAAATCAAACTAAAATATCCCGCACAGGAATCCAGATAAGGTGGATAGAATCAAACTAAAATCTCCCGCACAAAGAATCCAGTTGAGGTGGTTTGAATCAAACTCACATTCCCAGTATAAGAACTCAGCTCAGGAAGTGAATTAAAATCTTCCAGATAACATAATTTATTTATTTGTAATTGCAACAGATAAAGTTACTGATACTCTTATGTAATCATAAAGTACCTGATGAGAAGGAGTATTTTCACAAGCAAGCTTAGAGGTTGATATGAAACAAAGACATTATCACAATCATTCTACGAGCAGAAGAGATGTTTCACTTCTCTCGCAGCTCTATGTAGGGGGGTGGAGAGGTTGGGAAGGTAATGGTACCCAGCCAATTCTGCCGTCTGCGAGAGTGAAGAGGGGTTCAAAGTCCCCGGCCAATTTAACCGCCTGCTGGAGGGAGGGGAGTCAAACGGGGCTTAGAGACACTTCTAGAAAGCCGGAAATGAAAGGCTCACTTTATTGTTATTGTCGACTTCGGCTTCAATTTTGTGCAACCTGGTCGAGACTTGGAGTGCCGCCTCTTTCAGTTCTTCCTCCCTCTCCACAAACACCTGACTAGGGCGGGGGGGGGGGTAACAAGGGTAGTTTAGTGGCAAAGTGGCTGCCAACCCCTTGTATAGAACGGGAACACAGATTTTCCTGTAATAGGCTATTTGATGCCTTGCTAAATTCAGAATTAAAACCATGGATTTTTTTTTAATTAGGAGTAGTTAACGTTTTCTTTCTGAACCAACTTATTTTCATCACCTCTTAATACCCGTTTGGTATATACGCATACATTAATTACCTGGTGGAATAGGTTTGAGAATGTTAGAAATCCTTAGGAAATGTTCCCTCATTTGAGTGTAGGAGGAGTGAGAAACCATTGAGGGAAACCTCCCTCAGGGGACCCGACCGGGACTCGAACTCTGATCTCCCCCTCTCCGGCAACCTAGTCCAACCCAAGAGTGACGCATTAAACCATGTGACAACTGATGAGGGTAGCTGATTATGTTAACACATGACTTACAAACTAATATTTAAAACACACAAGACCCAATCCCACGGCTGTTTTTTTGTCGCTGTAAAAGAAGCCTCAATTTTATCAATGATAGATTTAATTTTATTCCGTTTTAGGGATACAAACTGGGACGGTTCAGTAGGCAGACGTGCTAACAATGGATCTAAAGTTTCAAACCATCGTTATTTTTAACATTTATCCCTTTCGTTGGCCACGTGGTCTAATTCAGTAGACTTGCATTTCCCTTGTTCATCATAGACGTGGAAGTCTATGCTTGAATCAAAGTAGTGTGCGTTTAGGATGGTTTTTCCACATGTCATCTCCACATGTGACTGTCACTGTGATTTTAACACCACGCAAGTGTATGTGCCATAACTACCGCTTTTGATAAAATCGTTGCTAGCCCTTGTTTTCAACGCACTAATGAAAATCTATAGATATAGATTGTTAGTGACGAAGGCTGAAGCTATATTTTCGGCTGTGTATATCGAGAATGATATTTCACTGTGGTTTACCCATCATCTCTCCACGCTAATGCAGGTGTAATAATACTCTAAAACTACAATCCCCATCCTAAAAATTTAGATTACGCTTCAATAACACGTGCGTTAAATACATTGAATAAATAAATTTAAAAATATCAGCATATGGCAAACATCGTGTTTACATTTCCAATTAACTTATTTATAACTTTTATGTTTAAAATCAAATATGGTATTTTCATGCCCACAGGCTAATATGATTTTAGGATAGACCCGTTCGTTATGTTCCTACTTCATTGTTTTTATCAATAAATTAACTAAAATAATTTTAAGGTTGGCATGAGTATTTGCTAACATTTGCCCCCCTTCCTCTCTACCGTGACCCCTATCTACCCCCTTCCTATCAACCCTCTCCTCCCTTAACACACTATTTGATATAAATATAATAGACTCAAGGCCCACTCCTACAATTCGACTGAAAGCTGCTACTGCAGAGAATGTTCCTGTAAATGTTCATTTCTATCATACGTCGTGTCATGTTAGTTTTGCAGCCGTCACTTTTGGTTGATAATATTAATACCTTTAAAATAACACTAGTGATGTAGCAAGATGTGACTAATGTTAAAATTTTGTCTGCAAAATTATGTTAGTATTCTCTACAAGACTCTCTCTATGAAACTTGAAGTGTAGGCATGCACTAGATTGAGGGGAATGGGGCGAGGAATACGCTGGTCTAAGTATACCATGAAAATATTCTTCTAATAATTGTTCTAATAATTAAAAGCGCTGGTATTTGACAGTAATATTTCAACATGGAGTTTTTTTTTAAATTACAAGGTGCATGAATGTGTCCCATATTTTTTTATTTTTTAAAGTGGGTAATCTTATTAAGTATTATATTATTATTATTATTATTATTATTAGCACCGCGTCTTACTACCCGTTCGGGTTATACGCACTTACGCTAATGTGTAATGGTAGGGTGATTGTGAGATAAAATAAAGGACCTACAGTTTAACGTGGGATCCGAACCACGGTGGAGGCCTGACATTCCACACATTCACAAGAACTGTGATTAATACACGTCTTGTCAGAGGTGAAGGAAGGGTTTGGCAAGCAGATAAATCTGTGCCGGGACCGAGGATTGAACCCCGGACCCGCAACACAGAAGTCTGACACCTTACCCCTAGACCGCCAGGTCACCTATTAAGTATATAAATCACGCATTTTGACAACTTACATTTTTATACTTTTCATTTTTAGAATAAACAAGAGTATCATAGTGACTCTTAACAATCGCCAAATGAACTTTATTTTTAGTGCCTACTCAAATTCATTGTGGAGGAATAAGATTATTTGGATGGATCCCATTTATGAGAACTAGACAGCGCCATTAATGCAAGTCTTAACGAAGTACTGTCGGAGCCAAGCGAAGCCATCTGTAACACATTCAAATATCTTCCGCACCACCTGCCCCGCCCCCTCCTCTCCTAACACAGCAGGCACCACCGGGAGGATAAACTTTAGTATAAAACGTTAATAAGCCACGCTTTGTGCATCTCCCCCTGTACAACATACACAGGGGGAGGAATCTATCAAATAGAAGGAAGGGTTCGTTCGCTTGCTCAGTGTAACTCTGACTGGCGCAAATAAACTCTCTGAATAACCTTAGGTAGTATTCGTGTTACGTCCCCCTTCACCTCAATCAAATATTCTCCCTCTCGCTAGTACTTGTTTGAACTAGTATTGTGGAGGAAAGAGCCAAAAAGGCTCATCAGGTTGAGTGAACGTATCTACAGAATCAGAAAGTCTCTGGAGGAAATCAAGAGGTTGTGTGAACGTATCTACAGAATCAGAGCGTTTCTGGAGGAAATCAAAAGGTTGTGTGAACGTATCTACAGAATCAGAACGTCTCTGGACGAAAACAAAAAGGTTGAATGAACGAGAATTAAAATATTTCTGGAGAGGAAAATAAGAGGTTCAGTGATAGTCTACGGTATCAGAACTTTTTTTACACTAACGTATGTGGAATCTTAAAGTTAGTTGAATAGTGGTGATGTAAATGGAATTATGATGTAATTATTTTATTCAGTAGTTGAAGAAATCTACTGTATCTATTTTCTTACATTTATATTCATTGGAATGTATTCTGCAGTTCTAAATTACAGGGTCCATATTGACACCTGAAAACTAAACACAGTAAACTATTGTCATTGTTTACTTCTCTAAATGTATTTCTCATTTTATCAAAAGGGTCCTTCAAGGTGCGGATAAGGTTAGATAGGTCTTGGATCCCTACACCCGGTTAGAAATCAGTTGTCTCATAACCGTTAAGTATCTAAGTATCATTGTGGGTGCACCATGAGAATTCAAACGTGTCAATTCACTTACAGACCAGGTCAATGTCAGGAGATGGCACTACTGACTTTCAACTGATAGGCTAGAAATGTATATATACTGCACATTTCTTTACAATACATTTATTCCTCATATCTCCTTAGAAATGAAAGCGAAGTTCCTTAAAATTCGCCAACTTTGTCTTGTTATTTTATGAGAAATAGCCAGTCGAGTAGTAAGATTGAAGCGCAATAATATAAGTTAAGACTAAACATTTGACTGTCCATTTTTATTACGTTATACCTCATATTTCCTGGGTCATATTTCATGTCGGAGACTGTACTTCCCTCTTCAAGTCCCTTGCCAATCCCCTTGCGAGTTATGCAGTCCCGCAGTCCGCCAAGAGGCTTACACATACACTCCCCCACCCCTTCGTTCAACAGACTACAAGCCACCACTGGATACTCTCGATTCCCTTTCTAATGTACTGGAATACACAACACCACAGACTTTTTATGTGGGGAAACATTTTCAAAAAAAAAAATATATTAAAACTACCCAGCATTAAAGAATATGGACAAGTCTCCTTTAAATCGCCCTTTTTCATGCCATGTATCTCTTCGAAAAACATTCCGCGCTTAGGGATCGCTCTTCATTTCGTTCCTTTCAAAACTTTTTTGGGGGGAAGAGGGGAGATAAAAAAAACCTCTAGAGTCTTGCTCGTGAAAGTTATTTAATGTATGGGGAAAATACCAAAAGAGGGAAAACGTTTTCTCCCAAATTGTTTGAATGACTTCAGTCTTTATGAGGTTTACATTTTGATCCGTTGGGGATGACCTGGAAATCCGGGTATTTTATTTGGGATGAACCCCGTTTCTATGTTTTACAAATTGATTTTTTTCTAATGGAACAATTATATTTTACGATGACCTGGTGGTCTAAGGGTAAGGTGTCATACTTCTGTGCTGGGGGTCCGGGGTTCTAGCCATCAATCACAAAATGTATCAACTTGCCCCTGTAACAACTTACCCCAGTGTCCCCTAGTATATTGGATATATATTTTTATTTTAAATATATTATCAGTAAGTTAACTTCATCCCATTATATTTTAAGTTATTCTAGAAATATTTCCAATTTAAAAAAAATCATTCACCAGTAAAATAGAGTAAAAATATTGGCCGTGATACTTTGAAATTAATTTACAAAAGGAAAATTGTAGTACTTTTCTATCCTTTAAAAGCTTTATTTTATTAATTTGCTTCTATGTGTCATGATATAATAATTTTAAAATTCAATTTTTCCATGACATAATATCACCCCCTACACATGGCTCTTGTACAAATAATAAAAAGCAATGCCGTGCACATGCGCAGAACGTCTCGCCAGAGAGCTAGGTCTATCTGGGTAGTATGTATTAGTGTCGTCGCTTCTAGTTGTTGACAGTTGGGCTCGAAGACTAAAGAGAATGGGGAGGGAATGGGGGAGTGCTGTAACAAATGAACCAACCAAGAGATGTCTTTCTCAGTCCTGGCCTTCCTCCTGACAAAGACAGGATCACCTAACTGTCAATCTTCTGGAAAATAACGTTGAGGAAAACTCTCCTAACGATCCTGAAGAAACGTTTGTTTAATAATGTGGTGAGGTTGGGGTTGTAACGTGGCTCAATTAGTTGTTTACTCAAAAAGTTTGAAAATGTTTAAATAAACATCTCTAATGGAGTTTGAACCTAGGTTGGCTTCACGCGCGCGCTGACCAATCTACCAAAGGAGCTATCCAGAATCTCTTTCTTGTCAATGTACCATTTTACTCTCCAGGTATAATTTTTCTGAATTTATAGTTTGGAAACGTGATCAGTTTCAAAGTGCAGAAAACCTTCTTATACCCTGCTTTTGGTAGGATGCCTGCTTCTGGAAGGTCTTGTTTCGTAACAGAATCCTACTATATTGTGGTATTTTCGTAGGATAAAAGACCTTCCTTAAAGGACTTACTACTACCGTTCTGGAAGGCCTTGATAGTTCTTTAATTAATAATAGGTAGATTTTATTATTGTGCCTTTTTGTATTAGGATGGATTAATATATTAATAGTTGAGTTATTTATCTCGATTTTATAAGAACTAATAATTTATGATAATTATGATTATGAATTTATTACTAACGGTGACAAACCATTCGATTTTTAAAGCGTGTAGTTTTTTTAAGAAGTGAATTGAATTAAGTTAACTAACTTTAATAGTTTTATTAATCCTTAAAGGACTTCCTACTATCATTCTAGAAGTATTTTTATCCCAGCTAAAAAAAACTATTATACAAAAGGATTCTGGTACAAACTATGGCTTCTCAGAACGGGCTTAGAAACGGGCTGGTGTTGGTTGAACCCAGATTTTAAAAAGCTTAATTCAAAATAAAACAAGCACTTGTATCGGAGGGAAATAACATTGTGACCTGCGGCAACTGGCGATACAGTTTGAAAAAAATCAGTTACAACTTACAAAACGTGTAGTATCAACATATCTAAATATTATGTAACTTATCTTTATGCGTTGCAACCTGTAAACAGAATATATTATATACGGTTTAAAATTATAATTTGTGAGGGGAATTGTTCCACTGTAAAAATATTCCTATACACAAACGTAACAACTTGCCCCATGGGATGGTGCCATTTGGTATGTTTTGGTTTTTATCCGTAATGACGGGATTATAGTATCATTAAAAATTCGTATTGTAACTTAGTTAATGGTTTATATTAATGATCACACAGAGAGCACAGACTTAGGACGATAATTGAGATTACTGCGAACAACATATCATTTGACAGGGTTAATGAGTTTAAATATTTAGGAACAATTTTAACTAGCAATAACAATACTAGTGTGAAAATTAGGAAAATAATACAGTCAGGAAATTTATGCTACTACTCGGTCCGTAAGTTGTTGACGTCTCGCCGGTTTTCAAGGAATGTAAAAAAAACTCAGAATATACTAAATAATCATTTTACTGGTTCTCTTTGGGTGTGAAACGTGGTCTATTACCTTACATGACGAAAACAAATTGAGGATGTTTGAAAACAAGGTGCTTAGGAAGATATTTGGTCCGAAAAGGAATGAAGATACTGGGGAATAAAGGAGGTTACAAAATTATTAGTTCCACACCCTTTACTCATCACAAGATATTGTTAGATTGTTAGGGTAATCAAATCTTGCGGATTGCGGTTGGCAGAAAATTCAGCACGAATTAAAGAATCTAGAACCTTGTTCAGGGTATTGACAGGTAAACCAAATGGGAAGACCCAGACAAAGATTGGAGGATAACATTAGAATGGACCTCGAAGAGATAGGATGTAATGAGGTGGACTGGATGTAACTAGCTCAAGATAGGACTAAGATGTAATGAGGTAGACTGGGTAGAGTTAACTCAAGATAAGGATAGGTGTCGTACTTTTATAAGTGTAGCATTGAACTTTCGAGATCCTAATGCCATTGTGTAAGTAAGTAAACCGCAACGAATAAATTAGGGGTTTCACTTTTGACTGTTAAATTGAAGAAGAAGAAAACTTTAGCTACAAGGTAATTGCACGTTTAAGATAAACTCTCGTTAGAAAAAAATTGTGAATGGAATTATCTACTCTTCAAGCTCAATCTAGAGATGTTGCTACTAACTAGTCAATCAAACAACTAAGTGTGTTAACTTGCCCTGTAGCAACTATCTCCAGTCTCCCCTACATTATTTATTATATTATTTGCTTCCAAAATCCATATAAATTTTATTTTTTTACTAAAATGTAAAATATTCAGATGTTCCCCCCCTTTATTTTTACTAGATTACACAGTTGATAATTATTCATGTATCCAAGTCAATCTCTAAAGTGAGAAATGCAAGAAAAAGTTTGACTTACAATATTTTATCATCAAAGCAACAATTTTTGCTGTCAGAAAACTACCAATAATGTTATAGTCTGATTGAAAAAACAAAACAAAAAATAATAATTTTAGATCATATTAAAATGATTTTAGAGTTTCAAAAAGCTCACTCATTTATTTTACATGTGTCAAATATGACACAATCTTCTAAACCTGACAACTTTAAAACACGTGACGAGGATTATGGATGACATTGATATATATTTATTAACCTGTTTTGAACTATCAGCTAATGTTGTTCATAGAGAACATTTACCATACAATCTACCCCCCTCAGCCCTTACCGAGTGGAGTTAATATGCAGATACATCAGTCCTGACACGGTACACGTAAACAAAAAGCAAAATATTGGGCAACGTCTTTCCAGCATCTTACCTCAGACACTTAACTAAATTAAGGATATCGTGGTCGATAAACTATCATCACCTGGGTCACTTTACTGATTTAAGTATCTCGTGGTCGATAAACTATCATCACCTCGGTCACTTTACTGATTTAAGTATCTCGTGGTCGATAAACTATCATCACCTGGGTCACTTTACTGATTTAAGTATCTCGTGTTCGATTCTCACCGTGGTCGATAAACTATCATCACCTCAGTCACTTTACTGATTTAAGTATCTTGTGTTCGATTCTCACCGTGGTCGGTAAATTATCATCACGGGTTGAAAAGAGGCTTCCCTTATCATAGTAACGATTTGAGGGCTGGTGGACATGGTCTTAGAGTTAAATTAGTGTGTAAGTCGCGTGCCGATATAATTAGTTGGCTCAGAAAGATCACGTTAAATACTCCCAATAAAAACGAACGTAAAGCCTTATATCAAAACTTTTTTTTTTTGTCGACAGAAACTCGTATTTTGTTAAGAAAAGAAAATGAGTCAGGACTTAAAGTGAAAGAGCTCTCGCTTTTTCTCCCTCAGCCCACCTCCATGCTCTCCATCTCCCTCTCTTCCCAGTTCACTGCGACGATAAAACGCGACCGACCCACATTTCACGAGTTTCATGACAATCCTCTCCGAGTAATTTGAGTACTTTGTTCATTTAGATGGAGAAATGGTTGTTTTTTACGAGTGGGAAAGGGAGAATTAGGTGGTTCAATTAGGAGGAACTTATAGGGTGAGTCGAAGAGTTTGATGTCTGAAGGAGGAGTCTCTCAGTTCATTACCTCATTAGGAGTACTGCGGGAATTAGGGGCCGTTATCTGATGGCTTTGAGGCGTGACTCACAGCTTGGTCGAGATTGTATTAGCACTCTCTCCTGCTTCCTTCAGCCCCGACTGGATCCGAACCACCTTTTGAAACATATTGGCTCTATTGAAGGAAAGAATCAACTTGGTGAGTTTTATTAAGGAAAAACCGTTGTTTTTATTTAGAAGTGTATTTATGGACCTATAACCACAAATATTATACAAAACATACACATTATATATAATATACACAATATAGAGGTTACTATACAGAAACATATAATATATATTTGTATAGTTATTAACCGATTTAAGACTATGTATTGAGTTTTTCTTACATAAGTACAAAAAATAAAAATTAACGAACATATAGTCAATACAACCGAAAAAAAAAGCAATGGATATACGTATCTTTTATTGATCCTGTACCGTAACATATAAATAATTTTGACTATAATAAATACAAAGTAATTTCTCTGATGATATTTGGCGTGTCAATCAGTCAGTACCGGTATAAAATGTTTAAACCTGCTCATGAACTAGTTTTTGTTGACAACGCCTGGCTCTTTGCATGGTAGTCAACTCTCATTTCACATCTGTTTTACTGGTTGACTAGTTGGATATATGGCAGGCGACTTACGTACGGTCCAATTTGCCGCGCGAAGTTTGTTGTCGAGTTGAAAAACAAACCATACCACTGGTTTTTTGTTTTATTTTGTTTCTTTCTTAGCACCATGTATTTGTACCCATTCAGACTATACACCCATGTGTTAGGGATGAGAATGGTTGAATTTAGAGGAAGTATACTTGCATTTGTGTGGAGGGAGGGCGGATAACAATTTAATAAAAATAATCTCAGTACACCAGACCAGTATTAGAACACCGAACTTTCCCTTATCGGTAGTCCAGTCTATAGCGAGAATGACTTCTTAAACCATTCGACCACTGAAGTGAGTTATTCCATTGTTAGCTTCTTCAAATTTGTATTTGTAATTTACAATTCATTTTGTTTTTCCATGCATTTTCGTTTTCTGATAATTCTTTCATTGTTTGTTTAATTATTAATTACCTGCCGCGGTGGGCAAAGGCGTCACTCTTACTATATATTGGGCTACAATAAAGGAAAGATCTGAGTTCATATCCCGGTCGTGTGTATTAAAGTTGTTTTCTTAAATGGGTTCTCACTCCCCCTCCATGCAAATCCGAGTACATTTCCTCTAACACATTAGTGTAATAATTATTACTGGTGAAAATAACCCAAACGGTTAATAAGAGGCTATATATATATATATATTTGAAAACGAAAAATATTTCCTGGCCATACTTCTATCATAAAACTTATTTTGTAAGTAGTTTATACTGACTACGAACCGAACAGCTATTACTTAAAATGAGATGATTTTTTAATTGTGGATTTTAAATCTTCTTTCCAGGTGAATAATGATGATGTAAATCCCCCTTTTTTTAAATGCCACCTTCACCCCTGTATTGGTGTCCTAATAACTTATTTTATTTGGATCAATTACTCTCAATACATCCGGCTGGTATTTGAACCCTATCCTCTCGGTCACTGGCAAAACAGACAAGACGATCTTCACGTTTATTGCGTGTTATCGCCGACGCGGATTCCGTTAATTTTAGAGCTGTATTGTGGATAGAGGATAATTGCGCCATCTACTGCCTCTTTGAGTCCAAGCGTATGCCACCAGGGTCTGTCTCCTAGTCTTATACTGACAGTGATTACCAAACCCTTCATTCACCTCTGATAAGACATCTTGTGAGTGTGAGGAATGCCAGGCCTCCACCGTGGTTCGGATTCCACGTTAAACTGTAGGTCCTCCATTTCATCTCACAATCACCCTACCATTACACATTAGCGTAAGTGCGTACAACCCGAACGGGTAGTAAGACGTGGTGATAATAATAATAATAATAATAATAATAATAATAATAATATACTGGCCGTGGCAGATCTGTCTCCGTCTTCTACGGTCGTAGCACAATGTAGGCGCGGTTACTTCGTCCCGATTAAATAATGTGATGCTAATGATGATTTTGTATGAGAGTGGCATTTTGTCTGTAATGTTTAAATAGTTAGGAACCGACAGTTAATTTGTTTCCTTTCCTTGTGGGGGGTCAATAAGATAACGAAAGAGTCGCCGGCCTAACCGATAGGAAGGAGAAACAAAGAAGCTTCTCTTGACAGTTTGTTACGCTACCATTGGTGCAAGTTCAAACGAGGTGAAGAAGGGTATGGATGCAACGACTACTAAAGGTCGGTCTTATGACTCCTGGATAAATATTAATCTGGTAGATGAATATTTCTATCTGGTAGATAAGTTAAAATTGCGGTTTATGACTGCCAGATAAAATGTCATTATCCATCACATTTTTATCGGAAGGTTTAAGTACCTGATAACTTTTATCTGGAAGTTAAAATGGCTGTTGCCATAGTGACACGTTTTTAATGAGGTTTCACCTATCAACATCTGTTTTTAGGTTAAAATCTTTGTTCATGTGTTTAGTAAGCACAGGCCCGGGCTCTTAACTATATAAAGTTAGAACATTTAATTCGCACTTTTGTATAAACTGACAAGCTATTTGTAGAGTTATATTTATATAAGAACAAATTATGGAAATGTGAGTACGATAAATGAAATTTTGTAAACGTTGTACCCAACTACTGTCCATATTTTGGCAGTCACCGAATTAGTACTCGCAAGACATCTTAGCTTCTGCGCCCACGTGACGCCATCTGTTTCCTCGCACGCGTTTAGCCGCCATTATTTAACAAATGTTGAGCGCTCTCGCCACTCGCTAGGTTGTAACGCTATCAGTAGGGCTTATACGCATGCACGCACCAGTAAAAACAGTACCAACCTTGCGTGTCCTGAATAAAACTATATTTATCCTACAGATAGCTATCTGGCATATAAGTTAAGTTCATAAGACGCGTAAGACTTTAAAGTGGCTGATAACTTTTATTTGATAGATAACTTTAACCTCCCATTAGCAATACGTATTCGTTAGTTATAAGATGCGGTCCAACCGGGGTATTAACCAGGGTTTGGTTCTAGTAAATCGGAGACTCTAGTTGACAGTTGTATACGCTCGTGTGGCAATAAGCGTGTGAGGACTTTGTTTCCAAATGTAGCATTTTTTTTTCAAGTTAAGTAGGAGCCAGGGCTGTATTCACATTATAATTTATCTAATCATGTATCATTTATAAAGGATATAATTATTTTGAAATCAATGGTGTAGTGTATCTTCTACAGTATATCAAACGAAATAAAAGTGAAATCAATAATATGTAAACTATAATATCATTATTTTAACGGCCAGGATACTAATAAAACAGATATTAACATGTGTTGACAGCAGAATACTTCGACCTATCTTAAACCTAATTAACCAGACCAGGGCAACCATAGGAACAATTCCCCTTGGGGTGTGCCTATTGCACTGCTAGGAATCAAACACGGGTCCTCTAGGTCACCATTATACCACGAGACTGGTTGATTGTTCTCATCAATGTGCAGCATCCCGAGGCCGGACCTCACGTGGCAACAAGACAGCCCCACCCTATATCGTCCGAGCGATATTTTAATAACAAGTCTGTCCGGACCCAGGACAAGTGATGACTCTTCAACCGACCCACAGTAGTAGTCCCATTCCGGTAATGAAGCCAATCTTTTCCTTTCCTTCCCCTTCCCGCAATCTGTCTTCCCGACCCCTCCCCTCTCTCTGATCCTCTATTTCTTCTTGGAATCCATTCTCTCCGAGACATAACTCTCAAATAACGGAGTAAGCGGGAAAAACAGGCCTAAAGTAAAGTAATGGAATGCAAGTCAAGAAGCTGGCTCTTCTCTGTCCTTCTTCCTCTTTGTAACATTGTCCTCAAAAGAGAGAACAACGTTTTCTGAAAGACTTGACTTCATAATAAGTTTACTGGCACCGTGAATTATTTACATAGAGACGATACTACGGTATTTATTTGCCTGAGATTAGTGCCAGGGGTTGTGAAAAGGGGAGGGGCGCGTAGTTTATCTTTCTCATTTCATAGGAGCATTGACTTTGTTAATTTGCAATTATAAACAGTCTCTCATTCCATATTCACAAAATAGGGGAAAATATTTTATATTTTAATGAACTTTTGCACAAGATGACTGTTGTCACTTGCTCTTTTAGCCTGCAACTCACAAACTTTTGTGCTTTTGTATTTTGCTTTGTAAAAAAAAAAGTAAGAAAAATAGGTAAAATTAATAAATATTGCCTTAAGAAAGTTCGAATTTACATTATTTGTATACACTAGATTTTAAAAGCATTCCTCAACGTCCATTATGATATGTCGATTTAGTTTCACGAAAGTTTGGTTCACGCTAGATAAATTACGTGTGCGTTAATACAAGTGTTAAAGAAAATCAATCAATGTTATCTTATTAACCCGACTCATACGTGATTTGACAAAGTCGCTTAGAAACATTTCAAAAGCGGATTTAAATAGTATATTATTTAAAAGCACCAGAATATTTAAACTGCAGCAAATTATTATTGTACTACTATAAGGCCACATGGCTGACCACTCACTGACATTAATGTTTACCCACTTTCAGATGAGCTAGAAACTTGAAATTTGGCACACTTATATCTTCTAACCTGTAACTGACCTGAAAATTCCAAAAAGTCGGTGCAGACCTTTCTTTGGAGGTCTCTTGTGGCTAAACGGTAAGACCTATCAAAAAACATCTCTGGAAATCGTACGCTGTTAGTTATGAATAACACTATGTGTTATGTCTTCTACAGATCAGTTGTCTTGTTTAAATTGAATCTTCAATCATATCTTATGAGTGAACTCTTTTTTTAAATACTGAAACTTCATCTTCTTTATTCGTTTGATGTCCTTCCTTGCCCCCTTCTTCCTTCCACCTGCCTTCTATGACGTCACTCAATAATCCATTTCTTCTTATAATATGAGCCAGCAAGTCAGCCTTTCTTCGTAGAATGCACAATGTTTTCTTTTCATTGGCAGTTCTTAGAGCTTCTTCATGAGTCACCATGTTGGTCCACTGTATCATCCCTCCTCTCCCACAGCCAATCTCAAAATTTTACAAATATGTCTACTTGTTTTTTTCCTCTTGGTCTATATATTCGGTTGTAATAAGAAACACTTCAACAGTTTCTTTCTAATTTCCAGCTCCAGTTTGATAATCATTATCATCATCTTGTTATGTTGGATGTCGCCATATTTTTTGATCATGAATATTTTCAAATAAAAAAAAATCATTTCAACCAATACGAAAGGTTGTTTTTGTACTGTATTATATATTGTAATACTTATTTCTAGTGAGGCATATTTTATTCCAATTAAGGTAAATAATAGGTACCAAACTATTTCGAACTAAAACGACTCAATACTTTTATAGTTTGATTATTTTCCGTTAGATGACTCTGCCACTTATATTTATAATTGGCTGTAGTTAGAATGTTTCGTGTTAAGTTTCGAGGATGAATAGAATAATTCGAAAACAACTTGACGTGGAACTTGGGCATAATTTTCTGCCCTGAATTAAGCTCTAAGCCGCTTCAGTGGCCGAGCGGTTCAAGGGTCTCGCTCTCGTGTTAGACTTGCCTGTTGATGATGAGGATATCGGAGTTTGGATCCTGGTTGGGCTTACTAATTTAATATGAATATAATTAATACTACCGAGGGTGTTTTAAACTAAGCCGCGGGAACTTTTAATCAGGATATCAAAATGTGGTTTTAAAAAGATTACCTCACCAAGACACATCCCTATGTATAAGCATCGAATTAATTTACAAACAGTAGACACATTTCATGGCCTTTAGTTTAATAAAATTGTTCTATAAGCATTTCAAGTTTTCAACTGAAAATTTCATATTTTCTTCACAGGCCATTCATTTTCTCATCATCTGTCGAAAAATTGATAAGATGTCGCCCCTTTTTTTATTTATAAAAAAGATCAAAGACATCAGATATAAACTCGTAACAACCCCCAACCCTTTTTCAAGGCCAAACAACCACGTGATTTGATCAATCATGACAGAGATTCTAGGATCGCTTTGAATTAATGAAATGTTTGTGGGCAGGGTCACTATTCTTGCGGAAGTTGAAAGAATGATTGGAAGAGGGGGTATTCTTGCAGTAGACGTTGCAACATTGGAACAGGAAAACGTCCGTTCATCCTTGCGAGTGAGCTTCCGCGGCATTTACTGCCCCCCCCCCCCTCTCCCGCTTTCCCTCCTCTCATCCACCCTTACCCGACCCAACACACAGGCTTCCAGTAATGAATTTAGGAACGACGAGGAATTGTATCCGTAATTGATTAATTAATTAATTGTGTAAAACGAGCAAGCGGATGAAGTCTCCCCCACTGCGCCATGAAATTGAACTATCGAAACTTGCCAGGTTAACTCAGGGAAGGGGGGAGGTGGGAATCTAAAGTCGTGTTCAGATGAGTCAATACTCATACACACACGAAAGAATATTTATTGCTCTACGGTCAAATTTACATAGGAAGTTTTTTTTATAAAATACAAACATATGTTTTTACTTTCAACATTGACAACATTTTACAATATTATTACTGTTATTACTGTTATTATACCCACTTTGGTGGCCGCATGGTCTGAGGCTGTACTCTCACAATAGACTAGACTTCCGATGACGGGGTGATCGAGGATCAAATCTTGGTCGGGTGTACTGAGAGTTTTTTTTACAGAATGGTTTTCCGATCTTCCTCCACGAAAATGCGGGTACATTTCCTATCACTCTAACTTTCCTTATCCCTAAAACCATTAACGTAGTTAGTACATAGGTTTATAACCCGAATGGGTAGTAAGGTGCGGTACTGAAAAAAAAAGTTATCAGGTAAGGTTCTTCCTAAGAAAATTAGACTGTAGTTAAGAGCTATTTTTAGTCAAAAATACAATCACCGTAGGCCTATAGTTTTATATTTTAGTTGGCAGATAATTTGATATGTTTTAATCTGGCTACTCAAACGTTTGTTTTTACCACTTTGTGTGTGTGTGTGTGTGTGTGTGTGTGTGTGTGGGTGTGGGTGGGTGGGTGGGTGTTAGTGTGCGTACACCCATATCGATCATGCTCAAAAGGACTGTCGCAGAAGTTTGGGCGAAGATTAAAAAAGAAGCGAGAAAAAAAAATTGTAAAAAAGGAATCCTTTTTAATTCCATGATCAATATTATTTATTTAAATAACATTATTATTACAATTTTAACTATTTAACTTTTAAACACAATTTGAACACGCGTTTTTTTACTGATAAAATCTCTATTTAAAAATTGATGGTGTGCCTTGACAACTTTAGTGCCTTGTTGAGTGTGCCGTGAATTGAAAAAGGTTGAGAATCGCTGGTCTAAGGTGTCAGTCTCGCAGTAGGTTCGATTACCGGGAAGGTTCTTTCGAGCTGGTTTTCCACTTTTACTATCCTCCTCGCTGTTATGGGTGCATTTCTTCTAAGTTACCCTTCTGTCTTTGACCATTTAATTGAAGTCATTAATAGCTTTAAGGTTGATTTCGGTGGTCTTGGAGTAAAGTGCTGGCCTCAGGACCCAATGTATGTGGGTTCAAACCCAGCCGGGGACGACGTATGTTTCTTGAGAGATAAAAATCCGTAGCACAACTTACTTCGGAGTGGAATTAAATCCGTTAGTCCCATGTCGAATGTGGCATCTAAAAGAACCCTGGCAAAATTGGTAGGTGCTTTTGAGCTCACTCATAGAAATTGTGCGCTGATATTATCAGTTTGTTCAGAAAGTGCACGTTAAATACCTCAAACAAATGAAAAAAGATAGATTTGGTGCAGAACGTGAACAAAATTTTTTAAACTTTATTTTGTAATATACTAATTTATTTGTTGTAAATATAGGCTTTCTGCCCACCACAAAGTGCATAGCATTAGTACTGAACTCAGAACCACTCGTAGAGTCCGTTCAAGATAACTTAAGCTTTTCTGATAGCTTAATTTTATTTTCTAGTGCCCTGTCTTACTACCCGTTAGGGTTATACTACTGTATATGATTTACTCCAATGTATTAGGGATGTTAAAGGTTGCATTTAGAAGAAGTGTACCCGCATTTTCGTGGAGGGAGAATGGAAAACTATTTAGTAAAAAACACCCTCAGTACACATGACCGGGATCGAACTCTGATCTTACCATAATCGGCAATCTACTCCATTACGAAAGTGAGCCTTAGACCATGCGGCCACCGAAGAGTTTTCCCTCAATTGTTTTCCACTCTCCATCCATGAAAATGCGGATACATTTATTATAAATTCTACTTTACTCGTTTCTACTACATTAGCGTAATAATTAATAAACATCCGTACAACCGTAACGTTTAATAAGTCGTAGAGACCTGCCAAAAAACGCCGAAATATCACCAAATAGGCTACATTTATTGTGGTTAACTAAATTCCCTTTACCAGTTTATCTTGTGTTAATGTTAGTTATTCGTGTTTTCAGAATGAAGAAAACACATATGGATTCGAGACCCCGTCCAAGCCCGCCTGCAAGCACCTGTGGAAGTGTTGTGTGGAACACCACGCCTTCTTCAGGCTCGTGCAGGTGTCACCAACCACACCTGATATCTTCGCTCTAGGTTCCAAGTTCAGGTACAGGTAAGACGCTTAATATATACTTTATAGTATACCTGACATAATATGAGTTCTAGGTTTCAAGTGTTAACAGTTTGTAGCTCTAAAAATTTATTTTATGAATCTTCTACAATATTTGCTTTGTTACTTAAAAAAAGGTGTCACGTTTTTATTGAAGTTTTAGGTCTTAAAAACGTTAAAATAACGTGGAAGGTTTCCAACAATATTTGTTCTAAAATGATTAATTGTCAGTTCCAGAAATCACAGCAATTTTCCGATAAAACTTAAATACATCGTTAATGTTAAAATTAAAATCATGACTGTTAGCTGCAGGGGTTGTACATAAATAAACCACGTAACTCTGGTGACCGTGGGGGAGGGGGGTGCACTATTATATACATAGTATTACATGGGGGAAGATTAGCTATATCACAGTAACACTAAGACAGATCTAATACCTAAATTCTAATGTTGAAATCATATTTTATTCATGATTTGAAATGAGTTCTTAGTAGCAGTCAAGCTGAGTCCCACTTTTAGTCACAAAAGATTCCTTCATTCACTCTTGATGTGAAAAGATACGTAATACAGGTTGTAGGAGGGAGGGGTCAGGATAAATGTATACTTGGTGTTACGTGGGTGATGGAATATGGGGGGGTAGGGGGGGGGCCTCTGAAAAAAGCGTTACGTGGATTTATGGGAGACCCCTTAACAAGTGTAGCGTAGGGGCTGACCTAATAGTAGTTGTTGTTATAAAGTTTACTTGTATGAGTGTAAAGTGACACGCTGTCTGTGTGTGCGAGTCACTATTGTTGACCTGAAGACCAACTCTCTTTATGACCCGCCCAGTGTAACCCACTGATATGTTGACTCATAACTCCCTATAAGGCTCTTTACTGAGGTTATCATGAAACTGGACCACTCGGCGTCCATCGTGCTTTATATTTAGAGCTTTCATCTCTATAATTGAATATCAAGATGATGTAATGTCAGACGAGGAGGAAACGTCGCC
This sequence comes from Timema californicum, assembly GCA_902141385.1. Lineage (NCBI taxonomy): Eukaryota > Metazoa > Arthropoda > Insecta > Phasmatodea > Timematidae > Timema > Timema californicum. Next base: position 183,556 of record CABFOW010000584.1, read on the forward strand.
CATAAAGGGCCCTATTTAACCAGTAGGGAAAACAAAAGTCATCTCGGCGGCACACATTAATTTTAATTAACATATCTATATACGAACAAGGATATTTAACACGAGTACTCAATGGGGGAACAATGTATCAAATCACCTGTCAGGGGTACTTAAAAGTGGACATTGGCATCAACAAATCCTAAACCAGGATTAATTCTTGCACTCGTAAGCATAAAACAGGGAGCTTTTTTAAAAAAAGTTCTCACTTTTATCTTGAAATAAATTAATTTACTAAAAACTCATAAGATTTGTGAAACGAAATAATACACAATATTGCAAAAACACTCCATCAAATAGCATAAATCAAATAATATACATTGTTACAGAAACATGAGAAAAGAGGAACATCTCTGTCCACCAAAGAGCATAGCAATCAATTTCAATTTCAAAGTGCTCTATAAATATATACATATATGTTTGCTTATAGCTCATAAATGATTGGTTTTATAAAAGTAAATTTCAAATAAAAGATTTAGATTTTTAACAGTACTACAACTTGAGAAATTATTTAATATCTGAAATAGTTGCGAAGATATTATCAAAATTGGAACTTTCCGCTTATGTAAAGTACACTTAGGGTCATTTTAATGGGAAAGCGGACAATTTATTTACAGTATTAAACAATGTTTAGTTACAAAATATAATCAAAATTGTTAGAGTGGATTTCTATAAAATTAATTTTATTCCTTTCCTTCAGTAAACTACCCTTAATTTTGGGGCTAGGTCTCTAATTTCAAAAAACCCTCGGGGGAGGGGGGGAACTTATTTAAAACCTATATACCAAGTTTTATCCCGATCGGTACATTGGTTTCGGCTCTCAGGCTGGATACAAACCAACAGATAGCATCGGGAAAACCACTTTTTCAGTTTCAGGGGAACATGAAACGTCGACATTTATCAAAATCTTGAGTTCAATATTTTGACTACCACAGTAATTATCTTTCCAGGGGGTCGAGAGAAAGTAAAAGCACCGCCATCTTTCTCATTTAGACATGTCAAAAATATTATACGAATAATGAAATAAATATTATGTAAGTAATTAAATACTATAATAATATACATTAAGTATACATTTTGTCCTTACTCTTAAATATTGATAAATGTTTCACCATGGCTATATACAAATTTAAATAAGGAAGTATTAATTACGGTATTAATATTATGAATATGTTTATTGCTCAGCTGCAATGATAATTATTGTTGGTTGTAGTAAAATTGCAAAATAATTTGTGTATATGAAATTCGAAAAAATATAATATAAATAATAAGGCACACCAACAAATGGTTGAATATCACTATTTTATAGAGATATATACAAAATATATTATGCATTAAAACGAGTTTAAGAAATTAACTTTTCAATCATCTTAAAACTATGTATGTATATCATATTGTTTTAATTAATTGATGGATCTCAACCAAACTTATAAAATACACAAGCACCTACCAGTACTCCTTTGGGCCCGGTTTTTACTATACTTTAGGTTGACCATTTTGACAGCATGCATGAATAAATACCAAAGATTAGATGATTTTATTACATATTTGATTATATAAAATAAGTGTTAGTTCTATTTATTAAAATGTCCATGCCTTTATTTGAGATAACAGACTATATAAATAATGGGCTGAGAGCTGCCTAGTGTGTTATTTAATATAAAAAAACATTGGTCTACTGACCTGAGGGTCTGGGGCTCATTTCCTGCCACGACCGAATAGTTTATTATTGGTCAAATTTTAGTAATTCTCTTCACAGTGATAAATTAACGACTGGCAGACCTAGTGTTATGTCTATTCTTAGGTGAGGTTAGTTTGTAAGCTGTGTGCTGATATTATGCCCAGTTGGTTCATAAAACAACTGATCTGGCAAGTTGGCAGCAGATGGTGTTGATGTTGGGTGTTTTCAGCGGGCGCACAGAGAAGCAGGCCCAGAGAGATGCCCAAATGAGACTGCGCAGTCCGCCCCAGTTCACACGAACCCCTAGCAGGCGCTACCAGCGGCGCATAGTGGAGGGTGCACAGGACGGTGAGTCGTTTGTCGACCTCGGTGGTCTTGGGGTAAAGTGGTCGCATCAGCACCCGATGCTCATGAGTTCAAATCTCGCTGGGGTTGAATAATTTTTCCTGAAAGATAAAAATTCATAGCTCAACTTCCTTTGGAGGTTAAGTAAGTCTGCCGATCCCATGTAAACTGTGACATGTAAAATAACTCTGGAAGCTATGCGAAAATATCTTCCTCGGCAATATTGGTAGGCCCTTTCGCTCTCGCTCATAGAAACTCTCGTGTAGTGAAATAAGCAGTCGGTTCAAAAAGTGCATGACGTTAAATCCCTCAAATAAATAAACAATAATAATGTGTTATCTCACTCAATGGCGGATTTAAAATTTTCGTGCCTCCCCTCCCCCAATATTTTTTCCCAGGGATTTTAGGAGGTTTCAGAGGAAAGAGATGTAGAGGGAGGGGGAGCGGAAGTTAGTATTCGAGAAAAGATTTTTATTAAAGAAAATCAGGTATGTACACGCTATAAACGTAATTATTAAAAACACAATATTAAAATTTAAAAAATGTTATCCAAAATGTTCTCCCCCTCTAAAGCCGCCGCCCCTAGGCCCGTGCCTAGTGGGCCTATAGTGTAAATCCGCTCCTGATCTCACTATGCCTCAGGCTTCACTCACTGTTTAGTTGGTCGTTGGAACCTTCGGTTGACTTTATCTGAGGACCTATCTATAGGCAAGGTTCAGAGGTCATCCAAGCTCATGTTTAACCTGAAATGCTTGTTATTCATATACCAGGAGATTGTTGGACTACCATGCGTAGGCGTATGCAACATGGGTGTCGTGGGTGCCAGGCACCCCCACTAGTAGAAAATACAAAAGTTGAAGTGACAAAAGAAAGTTCAAAGTACCTGATTTTTATTAGAAATTTTAATGTAGGTTTGAGATCCGGTTTCCAAGCCAGCCGACAGATGCCATTGTAATTTATAATGTTGGTTTTTAAAGAATAATATTCTATAATAAAACATTGATCCTTTCTTGTTTTTCATTTAATGTTGTTAAAAATATTCTAACATGTCCCTTCTCTTTCAACTTGCACCCCCATCAGCTACACCCGGTGCACGTTTATGCTATACCTCATATTCAATAGGAGTGTAGCTAAGGGACAGCTAGTATAAGTTACCGGATTAACTCTTGTCATTCGCCAAACCATGCGAGACCATGTTGAGCTGTTGTTACTTTTGGCGGTCAAAACTTTCACAACAAACAATTTGTTTTTAATTATTTATTTATTTTGAACTTTTTCACATCATTGAAAAACAAACATATGAAAATTATCGTCTGGATGTTTCTTTTCTGTAATTCATTTAATAATGCGTTACAAACGATATAATATAAAAGGCTGACTTCTCTTAAAAAATTAAGACGGTGAACCAGACTAGACCAAATGAAATATTGACATCATACAAGAAGTTTTCATTTTCGTGCTTAAAAGTGAAATAAGTTCAGCTTCAACACCTGAGGCTAGTAATTGTATATGTTTAATGTCTGAAATGTCCCACATGGAATCGTATCATATTTTTAACAACTATAGATTCATGATGGATTAAATAGCCAAACTATAATAGTTGTTATTTACAGTTACAGCCACATCTAAATACCATCGTACATTTTGCAATATAAAGCCCTGCCGAGACGTCGATGGCTGCATTCTCTGATAGCTTGTGATCTTAACCAATCATATGTAGCAAACGATTTCCACATATCCCTCACAGACTCGGCTTTAAAATATAGGTGAAGAATGACCCTGGGCACGGGACGACTCCTGAAGAGCCCAGTGGTTAGAGCATTGGTGTACTAATCCAAAAGTTCCGGGTTCTATTCCTGTGTCCAGATGTAATTTTACATTTCAAAGCATATACTATAGGTCCATATCAAGGTTATTATCAAGAGTCCAAGGAAATTGTTTTGTACACTTTCTAGCATACATTGCCTAGAAATATTGTATTGTCTCCTCAGTATTAGAAAAATAACTATCACTGTCATAACATTAATATGTTTAGTAATATTTTTTAATAACATTTGTTGTTTAGACTTATTTAACAATAATTGAATTAACATTAAAGCAATGGGAATAGTGTTGGCCATAATAATGACAAAAAGAACACAACAATTAAATAAGACTATAGGTATCTGTTCAGTAAAATATTCTACTGTGTCTTCAACTGACATGCATTGACAGTTTTTGAAATTCATCTATCAATAAATTTTATATCATACTTTAAGATAGTAACTTTCTGAAAATGCACCTGTAAATACACTGTTAATTTGTGTTTATTATAAATAATGTTTTAATGTTTTATACAAATTTATGTAAGACTGCATATTGATAAATAAATGAATGTTGTAACATGTACCAATACTAATATTTATGGTATTTTTATAGCACCTAAGATAGAAGAGAAAATAAATAATGAAAACATTCCACCTCAAGAAATTAAGTCCGTCTCGATACCTCAGCCAGCTCATTCGTAAGTATCTAAAACATAGTAATCAGGTGATTATTTTATTAGCTCATTAAGTAAGACACAATGTTGAAATGATAAAATAGTAGACTATATTGTACTATAATTACTTCCTTCTTCTTTGAGCTTTCGACAAAACAACCATACAATCAAAACGTCATTGGAAATCAATTAAGGCATCAGTAACTAATAAGATTGACAAACTTTTTTCAAAAAACACCTCGTAATTATATAAGTCAAACTTTAAATTTGTTACTTTAGCAATGAAAATCATAGAATAAAGCTTTTCAACTTCAATCAGTTAGACTATGAAACGATAGTTAATAAAATGTATTTAAAAAGTAATCCTAAAGTCTGTAACTATTCAAGTTTTAAATTATGTATTTTGTACCTTATTCATTGGACCAAATATTTTAAAATCAATTGTTTAGTTTCTTCACCGACATATTTTATTTTTTGTTGATAGAACATTACTTTTTTAATTAGATTAATAATGTACAGATATTTATTGTAGAAATAAAAACTAAAACTAACAATAGGGCTTTAATATGAATCAACTCAAGAGTTGCTAGTACATAAATCAGTTTTGAATAGAAAGGATGATAATTCAATTGATTGATATTGAACTTGTAGGTTACAATTGAATGAACACAACATACACACATTTAAAACACTATCTGTGAACTAATTTGGGTCTTCAGTTCAAAACAATGTTTTCAAATTCTGAAAACATCAGAGTGATTCCAGCATGTCTAGCATCAATGTACGTAATTTAGAAGTTTTCCACTGACCAAATATATCAGACTAAGTGAGTTGAACTAGAATTTATTTTTACCAAACCAAATCAAATATTTATTCAACGTCTAAACATAGTATAAACACCATTTAGTACAATTTGTATTTTTGATTAATTCATTATGTCTAGATAAGACAACATTAGTTGTTATTAAAAATAGTATCTATATTTTTTATATCATGTAATATTATATATTTAATATATTCATTTTATTTTTTGAACAGTGTGTTGAACCAGAGCCTTTATTTCAGTGTCGGCAGCTTATACCGGTCGACGTGCAGTATCCCCGCAGTACTTCCCTCCCACGGGCGAGCAGACTCTCCGCGCAGTACCCGCAGTGCCCCCTGGACCCAGCCTCACATGCGAGGGCTCTACACTAGCTCCAGTCCGCGCTCTGTGCGCTCTGCCGGTAACAACAGCCAACTTCTCAACCGACTCACCAGGCGATCCTCAAGTGTTGAGAGTCAGAGTTCTAACGACTCACGCTCTTGCAAGAAGTGAGTGAGCTCTTGGAATAACAGCCACACTTCATTCTGAGTGTGTTTTAATGACAGTGGCTGGTTTTTAGATATTAAATACTGCCAAAATAAGAAGTCTGATAACTCTTTACACTGAACAACATAAAATGGTACCAGAAATTCCATTTAAATGCATTTGTCTGCATTCTTCACTTGTCTATAGTGAAATTGGCATCAATGAATTATTATTTTAATTCTAAAATAAATATTTTTAAATCTATATATAATTACAGTAAAATAGTTTCTCTGATCCTATTTTCACAGTTTTATAATAAAGATTACTGAAAATCTCAATGTGAAGACACACCTTGTTCATGTTGTATTTTCAAATAGTCAGCATTAGGGGTTTTTGGACGTTCATAGTACATTCTTGACCTGAGGTAGGTACAGGCTTTTTTTTTGTAAATGAATCCAATATATTAACATTTTTCTCTCTCTCTTTTCTTCTTATTTACTCAATAAATTATTAAATACTGAACTATATTGCTTCAAATTAAATATATTTTTCATTTTGGGGATATGTTTTGTTATACATGGAAGAAAGAAGGACATAAACATATAATAAAAGGGAACAAAGTGGACTAAAATAGATGCATTTTGTAACCATAGGGAGGTTAACCATAACACCTGCGATATTACTTCATATGGCTAAGTTTATTGCTTGGTGATAATGTAACTCGTGACATGTTTGTTGTAATGAGTCTCTGCATTTGTGATGATTATTTATATAATCCACTGCCTTCTTGTCACCCAAGTCTTTATGAGATTCGGTTGTGAAGGCGGTCATTTCTGAAGAGCTGGAAAACTGATTCACTCGTTCTACTTACAGAATTACTTTTGTTGGTCAGACACTTTACTAGGTGGTGCATAACATATTGGTAATAAAGAATTAATATAAAACCCTCCAACCAGGCAGTTTTTTTATCAACGTAATAACTCTAATGACCTAAGGATAAGGAAAGAAACATTCTAAAGGTAATATACCCACAATTGCGTGGAAGGAGGGTTGGGAACAATTTTGACAAAAACCAACCTTAGTAGACTCGACCGGGATTCGAACCCCAATTTCCTTGTGACCAGAGAGCCAGTCTAATGCAAGAGTGATGACTTAGACCATTTTGCCACTGAAGTGGGTCCCCAGGCAGTTGAGTGCGACTACATGCCTCACTAATAACTAATAGTTGTACAGAAATTAACAATAGTCTTGGTTTGTGTGATTCAGACATCACCATCACCGCAGCCGCAGAGGCTCAGACAATGACAGTGAGTTGTCGAAATGTTCGGGTAAGTCCCATGGCCACAGGAGACACAGACATCGGTCCCACGGGAACAAAAGGGATTCTGGGAGTGAGCAGGACCAACATCACAGGCACCGTCACAAGAGTTCTTCCAGGCACAGGTGAGGCAGGTTTGGTAACAGTGATGATGGGCTTGAATCTTGCTCGGGAAGATGTTGATACTAAACTTTTTGGAACAAGTTTTGTAACCATAACAGTGTTGTATTATTTGCTATCCTTTGAACCCCCTTCCAAATATTATACTATAGCACCTACAACTTTAATTATGTTCTCAAAAAACTTTAAATTACTCTTCAATAGATTCATTGTGAATACATTCCTTGTCACCTTCAGTTGGGGGACTAAACCATAAGACACCACAGGTAGAACTCTCTCCAAAATAAATATCTGGGTACACTCTGATCCATGACTTAGAGTACATATTTGTTCAAAAGTTATATGTTAAATCTACAAATAAAACAGTAGCATTGCTGACCATTGTATTAATCAAAGCAATAAAATAGTTATTTTAAAATATTTAATGTCCTAGGAATGTGGAAATTCTCAATACTTTCCATAAACTATTATTTCAGGAGTCAACAAACATATTATTAGAGACTTAAGCTTAGGTGACACATCCACTTACTGGATTAAAAGTTCTGGGTTTGATTACCATCACAGCCAAAAGACTCAACATTTTTTAAATAGTGGTTTCCTCTTTCATACTGGTGATTTGAGGGCATTATACTGAATATTGTGTGTATTCCTTAGTTAGATTAGTTTCCAAGCTGTGTACTAATTCCATCAAATTGTACATTAAATAACTATAGTTTTTTGTTTTGTTTTTTACTCTTTTACTAACGGATCAATTTTGGTTGAAGTTATCTCAACATTTTCATAAATTATAGTTACTAAAATGAATAAAAAAGTGTACCCTTTAGATAAGTTTTGTATTGTTTGTTTGTTAAAATTGTCACTCATATTTGTAGGTTAGCGGTATGTATCAGTTTTGGCAGTCTGATTTGTTATTTCACGATTTGTGAACCTATATTTTTCGTTGTGTCTTGTTGCAACAGCAGCAGACCTAGTGGAAGCCACTATGAGCTGGTAGACTCAGAAGCACAGTGGCGGGAAGTGCAACGCAAACAGGCCGAAGGGGGGACAGGAATACACCAAGCCACTGTTACCACTGTAGGCAACCGTCGCTCCGGTTATATGAACAGTGGTATGGAGACAGAGTCGGAGCAATCTTATCACCACAAAAGAAAACATAAAAAACACAGGTATACTTTCGACACATCAAGAGGAGTCAATTTTTCATTAACAATTATTGTGCTTGTTGAGAAGTTTTGATTAAGAAACTGTTTGGTCACCTTTGAAAGACTTTGGTTAAAATCCATGTGAGGTCAAATATTTAGTGTTTATTAATATAAAGTGCGAGTGAGTTAATGGTGTTGCCTACCTGTGATGTAACAGCAAATACAGTGATAATTTATTTAGGTTTTATTCTGTGAGCTTAAAATATAACATTAAAACAAGAACTATAACTTTTTAAATTATTTTAAAAATTCTTACATTATCACAAAATTACTTTCTTACTCTTGAAATGGTCTTTTTATTTAACTTTTGTTTTTAAATCGTATATAACTTAGGTTATTTGATGTATTAATGTAAATTTCTAGTAGGAATTTTCCTGCTAGGATGTAGATTAAAAACATATGTGTAAGAATTTGTCTTTATAAAATAGGAAACAACAAAAAGTTTATTTTAAAAGTCAAATACATTATATCCAGGCATAAATATAAGAATGAGTGTATAGACTCATCAGTAGAAGAGCAGAAGTACCCGTTTGGGTTCAAATTAATTAAGAAAAGTATTAGCTGGGAGGATCCTTATGGGGTTTGAGATATTATAGTTGCTGTCATGGAAAATGTGTGTAATGTGATTCTCCCCATTTTTACCTTATACCCTTAATATATTATCTGTATTCTTATTGTTTGAATATCCATCACCTTAGCTTAGTCGATAGCATGTCTGTATACTGAGTTAAGGGTACTGGGTTCGATTCTTGGAATGGTCGAAAGTGTATCATTGATGAAAGTATGGATTTACCCATTCATAGTGATAAACTAATGACCGAGGACTGGATGTTGTACCTGTCCTAGTCTTAAATTATACTATAAGGCATATGAAGTTACGATAAGTTTAGCAAGCCGGTTGTGGAAAATATATGGCTTGAATAAAAAACTGACTCAGGCTACAGGCTGGAAACAGTAATAGCTGTAAAAATTCTTGTTGTTTGATTATTCCCAAATCATCATCATCATCATCAACTGTTTCCAGCCTGTGGCCAGGTCAATTTAGTAAAATGCCTTCATCTTCCTCTATCCTTTCAACATTCTTCCTTCTTTAATTGCTTTCATTCTTCTCCTCTCACTGGCACACTTTCTGTTATCTGCTCCTCCCATTTCTTTCTTGGCCTTCCTTGTGGTATTTTTCCTACATAGTTCAATGCCAAGATTTTATTTGGCGTCTTCTCTTTTTCCATCCTCATTACATGTCCATACCATCTCAGTCTTGCTTCCTCTACTATCCCATGTACTCCCTGTACCCCAACTCTTTCCCGGATAACTTCATTCCTAATCTTGTTTCTCCTCGTGACAGCTAACATGCTCCTCACAAACTTCATTCCCCAAGGCTTCCATTTTACTATTCTCTTTTACATTTATTATCCATGTCTCTTCTACATGTGACAATGAGTACAAATTACGCCCTGTACAACACTTCCAGGGCACTTTTCTTCTTCATAGCAGGTCTTTCACACCTATAGAACAACTCACCCTGCTGTTCTCTTCTCATTAGATACTCCCAAGTAATGTTTTATAATCTGTGTATTGATCTAATGTTACTTCAGGTCTAGATCTCGGTCCCCATCTGAAACGAAGGCAAGGTTACCAGACGAGTTGAAGAAGCACCTGGAGTTTGATCTCATTGACACAGAAGGTATGTCGGATGCTCAATTGAGAGAAATCCCATACAAGGTGGTGGAGACAAACAGCAAGACCCTGCGCGTCAAGTTGTCACCCAACGCCAAGAGAAGCCAGCGATCTCCTCGTAGGACTAAGAGGTGATTGAATGTTCAACCAAAACCATCTAACACCTCACTCTTATTACTAAAAAATTTTAAAGATATTTTGTATTCTAGCCTGCAGTAAATAATATAAGCTAACTCATCCAGAAGTAAGAAATAGACAAATGGTAAATAGTATTAGATGTAACTGAGTAAGTCAACCCCATTCTATATTTGTTACATCTCTTGAGTGATTTAATATTCAAAAGTTTTCTTCACCTGTGGCAGTTGGGCGGCGGTGCCCCCCGTACCTTGGCTGAAATTTTGGCTTGGCTACAGCTTTGACGTCATGTGATCTACAGCAGTCACATTTGATAGATAAAAATAATACCAGTAAAATAATAAAGTGCTATCAATTTTTATCACAAAAAAACTTATTTGGAATAAGGTATAGGAAAGGTGGATAGAAGCATATAAAAGGGATGAACACAATATGGCTTTTACAATGAAAAGAAAAACACAGTTCTGAATTTACATTGCTGCCATTGGACAAAGAGGTAATGGTTGCCTCTTGAAGTGAATCGATTATCACCACCCAATCCCCCGACCTAGGTTTCATTCTATTGGAACTCATCAGGGAGAAGTGTGAAACGAGTAACGCAACTTCCTAAAAGAGGAAACAAAAAAAAACACAAAAAGGGAGAAATGTAAAATTGTAAGGAATGATAGAACACATAGATAGGAACATGTAAAAGGTATAACATAAACAACAAACACAGGAAAAGGACATTGGATGCGAATATATATTTCTATCTTTGTCCAATGGCAGCAATGTAAAGTGTGAACTGTTTTCTTATTTTCACTGTAAAAGCCATATTGTGTTCGTCATTTTTATATGTCTCTATCCACCTTTCCTATACCTTCTTCCAAATATAATACAATTAGCTCAGAAAACGAAAAGAGGTTTTCCTTATAGAGATATATTATAAAAACATATGTTTGATTTTCTAAAAGGTTCTTCCTACTAAAAATAATAGTAGACAAGATTGTTTGGTTAGATTACTGTGACTCATGGTGTTAACTTATAAAACCAAATTTAGCATTCGTAATAAGTATACCAGCTTAACCTACACAATAAGTAACTTACTAACACAATTCTGTACTGCACACTAAACTAGCAAAACTAAAAGCATTTACATGACACAGTATTTATATCATGCACTTATCTCAAGATAAGCTCTTCTCAAACTGACCTACCCCACTGTTTATATTTTCTTGAACAGCAAGCATTTGGAGATTGATACTTGGAAACTCCCCCCACTCCCTTTCCAACTCCACCTCCTTATCCTATCTCCGCCCAATTATTCTTTTTTTCCTTGCTGACTTATTCCTATTTCCTTTGTTAATATTTGTCTTAGTCTACCCTTCTTTGTTGCCTGACAAATGAACAAGATTACAAACTATATTTTAAAATGTACTTAAACATTAAAATGATGGTGAAAAGCTATATACTCATATTATCTGATTTGATTTGAATCGTAAATAAGGCAGTATTATTATTTAATTTTCAACTTTCGGGTGGGAAGTGGAAAGAGGAGTTGTAATGAGAGTGAAAAGCATAAGCAGGAACTGTGTTAAGTTGGAGAATGGGAGGACAAAGTGGTTTTAAAAAAAAGAAGTGAAGCAGTGGAGTGCCTTTTCACCATCACGATTTGTAATGGTAATGGAAATGGTCATGAACAAAGTGGTAGTAAAACTCTGGGAGGAAAGACTGAAAGCCATGATGTTTGCTGGTGACTTGATGGTATGGGAGGAGAGAGAAGAGGAAGTACAGGAACAACTACAAGAATGAAATGAGGAAGTGAAAGAGTGTGGAAAGAAATTCAGCCAGGCAAAGTGTGGAGTGATCGTAATGACAGGAGGATAAGGCCTAGTAAAGCTATAAAGTTGAATGAAGTAGCGCGGAGAAAAGTGCAAAACATAAAATACCTTGGAAGTGTGATTGAATTGAAAGGTGAAAATATAGAAAATTTAAATAAGAATATGGCAGCAGGGAGAGTTGTTTTATAGGTGTGCAAGAGAAGTGCCCTTGAAGTGTTGTACTGTTAGCTTTCACGAGGAGAAATAGCATTATTAAATAAGCCATCCGGGAAAGAGTAGGGGTACATGTGATAGTAGAGGAAGCAACACTGAGATGGTATGGACATGTAATGAGGATGTAAAAAGAGAGGACGCCGAAGAAAATTTTGGAAATTAAGTATGTTAGGAAAAAGACTGCAAGGTCAATAAAGGCAGGGAGAAGTAGATAACAGAAAGTGTCCAATTGAGAGGAGAAGAAATTAAAGGAGGAAGAGTGGTGGAAGGATAGAGGAAGATGGAGGAATTTTATTAAATTGACCCGGCCACAGACTAGAAACTGTTAATGGAGATGGGGATCCCTGGCTTTGGGCTTGATAATAGTGAATTTTAACTACACCTAAATGTTTTATGGTTTTGTGTGTGTTTGTGACAAATAATCCAGTATTTAAAAAATATAAATCTTGAATTCCTGTTTTAATTTTACTACCAATCTTGGACTTCAAACTTGAAATTGAATCTTAGCAAATATAGTAAACATAATAGGTTTTCTTTACTTACTACATTAACTATTAAGTTGCTATAGGGAATAGAAATTTTAACTAATTTTTTTTTAAAATAATACATTGAGTTACGTGCTAATTTAATAATCTCGGCTCTGGGGGCTAAGTTTTCATATAGTTGTGTAGGGCTGAACCACTAACAAGCAGTATTAGAACCCTAAATAAATTCCACCTTAAAACTTGAAATATTTTCTAATTTGAAATTTGGTCAAATATCCTTAAGGTTCTATCCCTGGTTGTAGTAACAAGGTTTAATGGGTTGAGGCGCTAAATTTTTCTAATGCCAAAAGGGTCCTTAACTTGAAAAAAATTAAAAGTACAGTCTTAGATTATATGGCCTTGTGTTGGTAAATTAATATTTAATTAAACCATTGCATTTTGCTCAAAGTAATTTAATATTAAAGTGCATTACTGATTTAAACATGTTAAGATAAAAAAAATTGTAATGTAACAGAAAGTTGGCTATTTGCATAGTTTTACAAATATTGCATATATAAATGTCGCGTTTATTTAATTTAGTTTTATGAAAATGTAAAACCAATTTCAGCCAAGTTTTGGGGGCTATGCGGTTTCTTATTTACCACAACAATATTTAAGTTCAATTTCTAATGTAATTTTGGTTTTGTTAAGTGTTTCCACGCAGGATGAGAGGTGTCCACCTCCCAGCAATGGAGACAGCCCCCCTCCCCCATATTCACCTCCTCAAAACCAAAACAATACCACCACCAACAACAGCGAAACTCGCAAGTCGAGTGACAATCTCGCCGGTCCTGAAGACAGTAAGCGGCCGTCGGAAAGCCCCGTCATTTACAACGGTCTAGCTGATATCATCAACAAGCACTCCGCCTCTAGTTCTGCTAGTCAGAGCCCGGCCGGGTCACTTCGCACGAGAAGTGGTCTCTGTAATGACAATACTAACAACAACATCATCAACACTGCCAGCAATAACAATAACAACCACTTACCAAGGTATGAAGAAACCCCTAATTCCCCTTGCACGCCACCTGGTTTCTTTATATGATAATTATTTAAGGGTCAGTATTTTGTGTCTCCATTATGCACACTATCGTTAATGTACTCTTAAATTGTAATATAACTCAAGATAAATATTTTCTATTGGTATTCTCACATAGGGACTCTTTCATGAAATATTATAAATTATAGTTAATTTAACACCATTTATATCCTTGCTCCACACCAGATGTACTTTTCATCTTTTTATACATTATAAAATTTAAATACTTTATAAATAACCCATAGTATATACATTATTTATCAGTCAGAGTGCAATAGGAGGTTATCAAGCACTTCAGTTATACCAGCACAGAAGATCCAGGAACTATACCCTGATTTTAGTTGGAAGAACAGTAGAGAAAATTCAAATATATTTCTTTGCATCCAAAATTGATAACATTTTACTATATGCTTTGTTGTAATTTGTAGGTATTGATAATATCTATCAAAAGTGACAACTGCAGCTAACATGACTTGATGTATGAATATATTAAACTTGTTTTAGTAACTTTAGTAACTAACTTATACTGTTCTTCCTACCAAAATCTTTCTATAATAAATTTTACATTTATAAAAATATAAACAACCATTCAGCAATCTTTTTTTTTTTTAACTGTGCGAACTTGAAATCCAACTCTCTCAATTTATGGATATTCTGTCTTTATTCATACTATATCATACTTATGTTTAGTACTTAAATAGATAAAAAATTAAAAGAGAAATTTGAATCGATTTATCTTATAAAGGATAGGCCAAAGTTTTGAAATCATAAAGAAGACTTTCTTCTTACTTTTTTTTTAAGTACAACACATTAGAAATATCCAAATATAATAACAATTTACAATTAAAGTTCTTCTGCTGAAAAATATGGAGTTTTTCTCTAATTTCCAATAATTAAATTATGTTAGTTAAAATTTAATTTTAACCCCCACTTTCAATAAATATCAATTATTGAAGTAAATTATTGATACACACACACAGTAGGGTCTCGCTTTACGGCGTTCTGCTAATACAGAGGCTCTTATTTATATACATGTTCAATATGTTTGGCGCTTGTCTCACTTTTCTGGAGTTTTTTTTGACATGGCGTGCACAGTGAATGGCTTTGGGTGCCATTCTATGTCGTTAATTTACTCTGTTTACAGTAGTGATGTGCACTATCGAAAGATTTTAGCTATCGATTATCGAATGATAAAAACTATCAAGATACTCGATAGTTTTGATTTGATTGTTTTTATTTGTCCAGTTTATATATGCTAGTGTAAACCTTTTGTTAGGATTTTCTTTGCAACTGAAAATTAAAAAGGGCTTGGTTCAGCTTTACAACAGAGCTCTGGAGCCTAACCCGTCATCTGAGCAAGAACTTACTGTATATCATGTGTATGTGTGTGTGCATGTGTGTTTTTTGGTGTGTATCTAATTAAATGACCCCGATAATAATTTATATATAATTATATTTAGAGATTTTATATATATATACACACACACACACACCACTATATGAATTAAAGTGGGCATTAAAATGAAATTATATATATGATTTCTTCAAAATACTATCAACAAATTATTTGTTCATTAAAAGCATAGAATGGAGATCAAGATATTGATTTTTTTTAGCATTGAATCAATAGTGTAATTGGTTAAGCTAGACAAATGTTTAAAAAATATAATCAACTAATTGACATATACAATAACATTTTCAAAAAAGTTTTAAGGATATCTTTAAACTGTCCAAAGCTATCTTGCCTGTCACACAATGGTTTACCAACATTTATTTGATTTCGTAGATAAATGTATGGTTTAGTTGTTGAAATGAAATATGTTTGACCTGGGAAATACATTGCATGTTGTGATGTCACGTGGAAAATGGTTTATAAACAATGCATGTTATGATATTGTTATATGTGTTTTGGTGCATTTTAAGTAGTTTTTTAAACTGATTGTATTTGTGTGATTGGTAAGGCTATTTTATTGTTGATAAAATTCCTTGCTATTGTTGGTGATTGCTTACAGTAGACAATTGATGTTATTATTAATTGTTCTTATCTTACTTGTATTTTACAGGCATCACTAATGATATTAAAATATTTATATACGTTTTGTTACCAATAGTTAGATTTCTTTTTAAATGTATCATATATTAATAAATGACTATCATAATGTATTTTATATACAATGTGCAATATAATGTTCTAAAATTATCGTTTTTCCATTCTTAATATGTATGTTATCAATTTTATACATTTTTAAAGAATAAATTTGTTTTGAGGAGAAAATCGTTGTTTTGTCAAAATATGTGGTTCATTTTATTGTGTTTTCTATTATTTGCTATGCTTAAATATATGTTCTACTCAACCATAAACAAACCATTGCACTTCTTAAGCCTTAAAATTTACCACCAACCATTACATTTAATTTAAAGGAACTTCAATGTTTCTGTACCAAAATTTAATAAAACATTAAAACAAAAATAATTCAAATTACTTTATTGTGTGTTTCTTTGAGGACATTGGCTTAGTCTTGTGTTAAATTGTTTTGCAGGTGTGTCATTTTAATTTAACAAAATTTAATGAGGAATAAAACCAAGTTTTTGTACACACAGATTCTACAAACATGAAATTAAAGCTACAATATATATTATATACACTCAGCTTACCCTGAAAAGTAACACACTTAACTTGACGAGTTAAACTATGGTGCAGCTTATAATATAGGGCCATACCATAATTATTTAGGGTAAGACTTACTTTTCAGGGTAAACAAGATGTACCAAAGAAATTAATGTCATGATTAAATTCTGTTAGTAGGTAATAAATAGCAACTGGAACAAAGTATTGTACACACTATTGTTTCCATAAACATTTTACTTATTCCTATTCACATACACTGACATGTTTACAAAACTTGTGTAATGCTAAACAAACGTTGTTTTTAAAGTTTGCATATGAACATAATTTTAACAATGTTATTCAAACATTGCTGCTTGTGTTTAACTGAAGGACCCGGTTCAATGCCTACCCCTGCCACACTTGAGTTTGTTGCATGTCATGCATGAGAATGTGTCGTTCAGTCTTGTTTTCACTCTGTCAACTTTTATTTTGTTTTATTAATTTAGAAATAGTTTGGTTACTTTTATTAATTGTTTATATTTTATGTCTCTGTTTATAATAGAGAGATTTTCTATTTTTATGACCACAAACTTAAAAAAACTTTTGTTACTTAACCTAAATGCATCGGATATAAATATATTATTATGAGAAAGTCTTTGCAACATATGGTACTTAACACCATTAATATTTTACTAATTATTTAGGCTGCAATTTGAAGGAAAATCTTCTTTAACTTTCATTATTTTATACACTACAAATACACTTAAATACAATACACATCGATCTAGGTTGTAATGTGTTTATTACTCCCTCACCCCCTCAGCCCTATCAATAAACAAATATTTTCAGATAAGTAAATAGTTGACGGTATTTGAAGAGTGTTTATGACTAGACTATTTGCAAACATTCACTTGAACAAAAAAGAAAAAGGACCAGTTTAATTTATTTTTGCTTGGTAATTTAGTCTGAGTAGTCTCGTTTGGGGGATTGGTTTATGGAAAGGGGGTGGAACCACTACCTGAACCTAGCTTTGTGAAAGCAGGTTTATTAACACTGGAAGTCAATTTTTGTCTGTTCTTTAGTACCACCTTTGAATTGAACTGGTTTTAACAATGCCTGCTTGATAGCGATGTTTCCACTTGGGACTGCATATAGTGATTCCCATATTGAAGGACTCAAGCTCTCCCAATGATCCAATATCTTATTCTAGAGGCTGTGGGTCTGTGGGCTAAGAATAATACATCATCATCATCATCATCATCATCATTAACAGTTTCCAGCAATTGGCCGGGTCTGTTTGGAACATAAACCTCTCCACCATATCCTTTCCTTCACCATGACCCAGTCATTTCTTCTCTCCTACACTCTCATCTGCACTTCCTTCAGCCACCTGTTCCTTTATTTTCCTTGTGGCCTTCGAATTTGGATCCAACATATTCTTTGATACCTTCTTCTCCTCCATTCTCCTCACATGGACATACAACCTTAGTCATGACTTCTCTATCCTATCCTGCTCTGACTCCCCCTTAACTGTCCCTCCCACCCTTTTATTTCACAGGCTTGAATTCTACTTCTATCCTACTTCCTCAGTACCCACGTTTCTGTTGACATGTCAATTTGGTACACATAACGCCTTGTAGAACACTCCTTTAAACTTTTTCGGCACATCCCGGTTCCAAATTAAACTTCTCACACTCCTGAAAAAAGTTTCTGCTTGCCTCCCCACCCTCACTGGTTTTTCTTCTGTTTCTTCCACTCTCCTTTATCACACTCTCAAGCTATTTAAAGCTTTCCACTATCTTCAACTTCTCCCTCCTATTGTCACACCAGTCGTGCACCTGTCTCTCTTCCTCGTTGTAATCACCGTCTCACTCTTCCTTACATTAAACCTCATTCCATACCGCTCCACCACTTTATATCATGCATTACACTGCTCCTGGCCTTCTTTCTCCTCAATGCCCATACCATCAGGTCACCTGCAAACACCATTGCTTTAATACACCCCTTCTATATTTTAATTATTGCTCAAATAATTATAATCTGATCAACGCATTAAAAATGGTTATTAATATATTGTGTGTTTATGGAAACTATTTAATTTTTAAAGAAGGAAGATTTAAAAAAAACATGTTCACATAGTTAAAGAATATACAATGGTTGATCAAATAATTTTAAATTGTCTCCACCCTCTAAGTGTATGGTAGGAAAATGGCTCTAACAATTTTGTTTAAAATGTATGTCTGGGGAGTGATTGATCTCTCAAATAAAACTCTAAAATTTACGTGTTTCAAATTTATTACCAAGCTGTAAATTTAGTTGATAAAAATTTTCACATGGATAGCTATTTTCCTAATCCATTGATTTTCGTGTTATAAATAATGTTGTGTCAAACATGACTGTGTAGTACTTATTGGAACACCTAGTAAAAAAAACCTTGGACTTAAGCAAGGACATTTTAATTTTGATACTAAGCCTATTTTACATCTTCCATTAGAGATCGAAAGTAACAGATTGATGTGTGTATTAAGTATTAAAAATAATATTGACTTCTGTAAGAATCTTTAGAGATATGATTAGATTTGAATGTCTTAGGACTATCACTACAAATGGTTATTAAAAAGCAGTCATTTGTGAACAAATACATTGACAGAAATGTCTCGTCCATATGGGCTTACGAGGTTCGGCTCAGTATGATAATTAGGAAAGCTTTATTTTGCTTTTAATATAAATAAACTTCTAAGTAAATAATTCCAAGAAATTTCAAGGGTTCCAGTATTCCTGCATTGCTAAGCCTTTCTGTGAGGTGATAGCGCCGTTACCTTGACAGCTATTGGTTATATATTATTGTTTGGACACATTTTAATTCATCATTGGCTCCAGGCTGTGTTTGACTCATCCAAGGCACAATACCTTAATGTGTTGGCTAACCAGCTCTGGTAGATTTGTCAGTTAGAATTTGAGCAGGTCAAAGGGAGGGTGGACTGGGTGGGCAGTTTTGATTTGGGCTGCCACAATAACTCTAAACTAAAATACAGCTATCCAATAGATTCTAAATGATTGGTTTTATAAATCTATAGCCAAAAATGAACAAGTCTGAAGGTGCCTAAAATACATTATTTGTGAAGATATATGATGACATTGCATGTAAAACCATCTTGTTTGTTGTTTATAAACAAGCTTCTTAATTCAAAAGTAAAATCAGTTGTTTAGTGAATTTTGACATTTACTATCTTTGTAATCTACACAAGTAGCGGCTGGAGGATCATTTTACAAACTTAAATATGTCAAAAACAGTCCCCCAGATATTGTTTAGCAATTTAAAAGCATTCTTGTTCACATCAGTAAAAAGTAGGAACCTATGTGTTAAGTGAACTTAATAGTGACAGAATCATCATTTGTGTAGCTGAAAGTTCCTTGGTTTACATGTACTCTTAATAAAGAAATAAACGCTTCAATAAATAACTTCAGCTTCCTCTGAAAACACTTTGAACCAGCTACTGGGTCAAAGTTACTTAGTTTAACTTCATACCAGTTTGGGTCTGCTCTGAGGGATTCTGAAGTATCTAAGTGTAATAACCCTTAACTTTTGTTGATAACCTTATAAACAATTATGTACACAAACATCAGCTGATGGTTAGTAACAAGATAAATTTTCTTGAACCTTTATTTTGTATTTTTTTAAACTGTTAATAAGACAGTATTGATTAAAAACCCATATGGCCTTGTTTACAATGTATCAGAGCTTTTATATTTGTACTATTTTTAATTGTGTATTTTAGGAGCCTTTTTAATGTGTATAGCAGCCTGTCTTTTTAACAAGTCCTAGGCCTGCTCTTAAAATGTTTCTCATCCATTATACTTATCTTCTATGCTCTGTATTTTAGCTATACTCATGATTTAAATTTAAATTTAAATTATTTGAGGTCTTATAGTGGGTAAGTATTTAGTTTGAAATCTCCTTGGGTGTGCTACTTGCATGAGTGTAGAAATAGTTGGAGGTTGGGGAGTGGGAGGGTCCTAGATCACCCTAAAATTTAATAGAGCCCCCATGAGGGGGTTCACCTATAGGTATAAGAACCTAATTAAGGTATGTTGTCTTATTAACTTTACTTTTAATTTTATATTCACCTAACCTGCTTAGGTGGCCACAGGGTCTTAGGCATTACTCTTGCAGTAAACTAAACTGCCACTGATGGGGAGATCAAGATTCTCGGGTGTATTGAGAATGGTTTTCCACTCTCCCTCCATACCAATGTGGGTACACTTAATGTAAATATAACCTTCCTCACCCTAAAACTATCAGCTTAATTATCAAATAAGCATATAAACCAAATGGGTAGTAACACGCGGCGCTTACTATATATATATATATACCCACACACATACACACAACTACAGGATGCACTCTTTACAACCTCATACTTGAGAAATGTATACTCTACCCCTGATGTTCCCCCACCTTATTTGTTATAAAAATCAATAGGGAGGTATTAAAAAAACTTTATAGTGGACCTTCTCTAAAAAATTGAGCCTTCTACATCCTTGGCCAATGGTTTACCTTAATTTTAGAACTGTGACATTTTATATTGAAATTCACTAAAAATGTAGGATATTATTGTGGTAAAAACCTTCACCGCATTGTTGGCATGAGCTCTATTTAAAATAACAAACCACTGCTTAACTTTTGTAAGAAAGATTTATGTCTACAACACTTCTCAGAGTTTTGGTAGAAACCAAACAAAACTTACCACATCGCAAACTGCTGACAAAATTTGTGTTAAAATTCCTGTGGGGGGTTTTGAATGAAGCTTTGGTAGAAAGACTATGAGCAGTTTTCTAGGTGAAAAAGCATTAAAAACTTTTTTAATTATCATAATCAACAATAATTTATATTTGAGATTTGATATAGTCGGAAGGTGGTTTATCTTGTGGAGTTATGAACTACACTTCCTTTTCATTAACAGTAGGTACATGATTTAGCTTGTTGTATATCTACTTAATTAGTGATATTAATAATTATTAGTCATCCATGACTAACAAATTATAAGTAATGTGAACATTTCTTTTACCTGAGAGATTTAACATAATCAATAGTTTTGTTACACTTTATAAAATATAATCCCCACAGCAAATCTATATAGCCTAATATCACAACATTAATTTAATTATACACTTAGTTACAATATTTTTAAATTGGACCGTCTGGTCTAAGTTCAATCGTCTATATCAATAAAATGAATAGTTTGTCTGTCATGAGCATTATGTGATATCTACCACAAGCAGAGGCTGAAATTTTAGAATTAATAGCCCATATGCACCTTAAAGCTGGAATTTTAAGTTTTTGGTTTTATATATATATATATATTTATATTTATTAAAGACTGGATCTGAAGAAATAAAATGGAGATTCTTTTCCCTGTCTGTTTGAAGCATAGAAAAGCGTTGACTAGGTAATCATGGGTAGTTATTTGTTAGTAAGGAATAAGGCAAACAAATCATTTCATTGTGTCGCCTTTAAACCTTGATGAGGATAACAAATAATAGTTTAGTGAGTATAGTAGAAGATGTAACATTTTTGACTAGCTTATGTTGTATGCTAATACAATTTTATGTTTAGATAGCGCAGATGAAAGTTCTAATCATTCAAATTGATTTAAACTGTAACTTTGTGCCTAATAAATCTTAAGTGTTCTGGTGATTGGTACACATTCTTACTCATCAGAACTTTCCTGATTAATTATATCCGTATGTTGATTGGAAGCAACCCTGGCATGTGCTATTGAAATGTTTGTTCACATTTTTCTATCGATTTAGTTTTTAATAATACCTTCTTCTAGAATAAAAATGGCCAAATAGAATTTAGGCAATATTGTTATTTTATATATCTCTTCTTCATTTTTTGAATTTTTTGTTATATCTCAAAGGAGGAAAGGAAGATATTTTATATCAAAAGTGACACATAGTTTGATGTATGAATATGTGAAAATAGATAAATACGTTTTTAAAGCTGTCAATAAAAATTGGACTGTGTCGATTGAAAGCGTGTAAACCTATTGAGTGGCATGTGTTTTGGGCATCCCAAAATCAACTTTTCATTCATGGGGGACATAATTTCCATAATAAAAAAATTATGGAAATTGATGGATGGATTTTACAACCTCAAAAACCAAATATATTAGAACCGAAAGAAAATTAGAAGTGATATTCTTTTAATTTACCCTAACTATTTTTATTTTCAAATGATTTATTTAGAAAAAGGTGACCTAGTGGTCTAGGGGTAAGGTGTCAGACTTCTGTGCTGGGGTCCGGGGTTCAATTCTCGGTCCTGGCACAGCTTTATCTGATTGCCAAACCCTCCCTTCC
Source organism: Timema californicum (assembly GCA_902141385.1). Lineage (NCBI taxonomy): Eukaryota > Metazoa > Arthropoda > Insecta > Phasmatodea > Timematidae > Timema > Timema californicum. Next base: position 206,401 of record CABFOW010000584.1, read on the forward strand.
CCTCTGACAAGACATCTTGTGAATGTGAGGAATGCCAGGCCTCCACCGTGGTTCGTATTCCACATTAAACTGTAGGTCCTTCATTTCATCTCACAATCACCCTACCATTACACATTAGCGTAAGTGTGTACAACCCGAACGGGTAGTAAGATGTGATAATAATAATAATAATAATATTTAGAAAAAATAGGCTGAATTAGAAAAGTTACAGATCAGAGAAATGTAGTTTGATTAAATAAATTTTCTTTTAAAATAGGTTTTTCATCAACAAATTATTTATAAATCATTGAGCTATATTAGCTTCTTTTGGTTTTTGGGGATACAACTTACCTGAATTAAAGCAAACCCATTTTTCAATTGCTTTATTTTCTTAATACAAATTATAGGTACATTATTTTGTATTTTTATTTACATTCCTAAGAGATTATGCTTTAAATTAACTGAATGTTTTCATAATTGTAATATGTTGTGAGCTTTATGTGAAGCAATTTTGATTGCTAAACAGAATTTAATTTATACTTATAATAACAAGAATAACAATATTTTGATTTAATCTCCTGATATAATCGGCAGTGAACCAAAAAGTTTATTAGATTGCAAAATATTCTAATATGAAACTAATTAAAGGTCATTAAATGTTGGATTTGCTAATAAANTGCAAAATATTCTAATATGAAACTAATTAAAGGTCATTAAATGTTGGATTTGCTAATAAACTGTCTTTAAATTGTTGCTGTCATACTCTTAGGCAGAAGCAGAACAGTCTTTTTTTTTCTTTCTAAACCAAGCAACTTTTTTATGCATGGTTAAATTGATAAAAAAAATGGGAAGGAACAACAAACGAAGTCTTGTCAATTATTGGACCACCTGGCATCATTTATGAACCACCATGAAGTACAATTCTTGATTACAATAATCCATCAATCAAAACTAATTTAAACCACAATTGATATAATACACAAGCAAAATATGTCTAAATCATAAGTCATTTTAATTCTAAAAACCTTTGGTATGCCCGCTATGTAGTAGTTATGTTAAAAATATAGTTGTATCTTATATAAATATAACCCAAGTGGTTTAATTGTTAAAAATATATTTTTTTTATCATTCCTAGTTTCCCTCAATTCATATGGCAGCTTAGCATACACTTTAATGTTGAGTGTATCTAATGTATAATCATATGCTTAACATAATTTAAATGTGAGAAATATTTTTAGAGCCGTTTTATTTAAACTAGTATCTTATGATTGAAAAACGTTTGTGAAGAATATTCTGCACTATACTTGAGTGAAAGCAGCATCAAATTTTGTGATTGATTACATGAGGTATGTATTGTTAATGTAATGTTAACCAGGTTATCCAGCTCACAGTACCAGGACTACAGAAATATCTCACATCGCACACACTCTAGTCGAGCCTTCAGTTCAGCCTTGTACGACAACCCGGGCACTCTACTGGGCAAAGCTAATGGACTCCTGGCTCCTCACATTAACAAACACCAGCACAACAATATCAACAACACTGTGTGCCATGAGCACTCAGATTCGGGTCTGAGCGCAGGATCACAGGACTACAGTTCCTACGTCACTGACAGGTTAGTCTGCCGAATGATAAGTTGAGAGGGCATGTATAAACAGACCTAGGTTTAGTTGATGAATAAAATACATCTAATACTGTAAGCATTCAAAGTAAGATATATGAGAAAAATTACTTTCCAGAAAATTGTAGCTTCAAAAGGTTCACACTTAAAATACAACACAGTTATTTTCTGGGTGTGTATGAAGTCTTTTTCAGTAAACAAAGCCTTAAATACAACACAGTTATTTTCTGGGTGTGTATGAAGCCTTTTTCAGTAAACAAAGCCTTACATTGACTGTATTTTGGCTTGAGGTTGATCACTAGTTCGAACCCTGTTCAAATTTGACTCTTTATTCTTGATTTCACAAATATGATATGAAGAAAAGACTTAAACAAGCAAAGGCAACGTTTATCCAAAGCTTTTAAAGCCCAAAGACACCCTAAACATACAAATAAATTGAGCCTTTCTTATTAAATAAATACCCTATTAAATAAGAGTTCGACTTGTTTAAAGATTTTCTCTCAACATCTAACAATGGCAGAGAGCACGAACATGCACTGCACAGTCAGGTCAAAGCAAAAATCGAATATACAAGAGGTGCCAAAATTATTTTAATATTCACACTAATTCACTGCCTATTTTAATACTAGAGTTTTGTTTTAGGAACTAAATAATTAATATACAATTTATAGTATTTCACACCAAGTAAAGAATAAATATTTTGATAAAGAGATTTATATAGTAAATAATACACTCGGGATTAAACAGGTTGCCACAGGGCCAAACTATAGCCATAGTCCAGTCGATGTTCTGCATTCATGTGCCCAGAAAATTACTTGGTTTGTTGAAAATGTTAACTAATCGACATACAATTTCCTGGAAAATGTGTTGTCTTTGCCCTTATATCCTCTTTTCAATATTCAAATTATTTTCTAATTTATGAGTTGGTGTTTAGAAAGTGCACATTAAATACATATCTGAAAACCTAGTTCTATGTTTAAATAATATCCTCATAATTTAATTTAGTGATACATGTTAGTGTTGTGTTTATTTTGTTTCAGATCTAACGAAGGCCCCAAGTACGCACAGACAACCAAACTTCCCACATCCTTATCGTCATCTTTGCAGAACACCCCCTTGCCATCTCTAGTGAGTAGCACTGGGACTACTTCTCGAGGGTACCCTTTCAACTCAATGCGGCTGCCACCTGCGGGTCTTCCTCATACCCCTGTAAATAGGCACTGGGACATGGCTTGGGGCAGTGTGTATAGTTCCCCCAGCCAACCGGCCCAGGGCACCTACCGCACAATGCCTTGTAACGCTAACAATAACTGGAGTGGGGGGGGATATGGTGGTGGGGGCCGGAACAGCACCTGCAACAGCCGAGGGCCGCTATACTTCACGCACCACAATACCTCATCCTCGTCCTCCACTCATAATGTGCTCAGGGACTCTAACAAGTTTAATGTGAGTATCGAGTTTGAGATATTTGTGTAACAGACGCTTCAACTCAATACTTGCTTCTTGACAAAACCTTTAACTCGTTCTTACAGATAGTATTTATTTTAATCAGTTCAACATTTTATTACTTTTTCGGGGTATTTGCAAATACAGATATACCATTAAGGTATAATTGAGTAATGTAGCCTATAGGCCTATAATAATGTTGAAGGAGAGGAGGAGGAGGTGGTTTTTAAATTGGTGTTTTATTTTTCAGTTCATATTACAATGTAATTTGTCTTTGCCTTTTGATTGATGTTCTAGCTAAAAGCTAAATACAAGAACTTATACTTTATTTCATCATTAAAGTTATTTTAACCATGGGTATTACAATGTTAAGTTCATAAATAATTTAAAATAAACAATTTGGATGTGTTTCTGTAGTTAAACTAACGACAATAAAGAATTTAAATACTATCAAGTTAGCAATATTGAGCTGAGGTGTCTAATTAATTTGCAATGAGTTGTTATACCTCTTTCAAAATGAGCCAATATTAATGAATATTTATGTTAAATTTAAATACGCAATATTTTGCAATATGTACAGTATTGAATTAAGTCTAAGACAGTGAAAGAAATCCTTCATATAGTTAATATTGTAATTATGATTTGTATAAACTTTTATTTGTATGGATTTTATTATTAATAAAATAATCATATTTTGGTATCGAAAGTTGAAAATATTCAAAACTAGTAATTACACACTATATGTTCATTTACTGGCTCATTTTAAAAATCAATAAGTAAAACCAAACATCTCAGTGTATAAAAAATTATAAGCATGGAAAGCTTTATAATGAATCAAGTGTGCATGTTTTATTTGTAGTTCAATAATTGTATTGGAAAGCAAATTGACTACTTTCTAATTATATTTTTTTCTTGCATTTTAACCCTTTCAGTTATTAGAGTTGTTTATTTCTACCTATTCATAATTTTTAATCTTTGCTTGTAATTTATTAATACTAGAATTATTTGTTTTAATTTGGCTATATGATACTGTAGATGCTTATTGGATGTTAGTTTGACAATGCATCTTTTACTCCTGCCGTGCTTAAATCACTTTGTGGAAATATTTGATGTCTTGTCCAATTAAGGCATTATCAACAACTGACCTTCCATTACTGTTACTGTTATTTGTTACTTTGACAATATAAATAAAATGGTCTGACAGACAAATGCCGGTACCTACTGACTGTATGAAAGACTTGAACAAAATAAGTTAAGATAAACTGGTTTTCGCTAGCACAAAAATGTATAATAATTAGTACAAAACTTGTTCTTCTTGCTAACTTTCTTTTTATGTAAGTAAGAGAAATGTTATTTTATTTATTTATTACTGATGGTTCTATTTATGTTTATAAGATAAGCTAATTTAAATTTGTTACCAAAATTGAATTTATATTGTGTTTAAAATTTTGTTCATTTTAGTTAATTCGGTTATTGATTAAAGTAGCTTTAACTAAATGACTTAATATTAAAGAAATGTCATATTTATTGCTACTAAGAAGCTTTTCTAGAAGATAAGTTATTATATTTATAGTAAACATCTTAGCAGCATTTGAGAAAAAACAAAGACAATAATTAACATTTTGTTTTGAGTTTCAAGATTTAACTGAAGTTTATTTATGATATCTTGCAATACTATACTGAGTCTCATTAAATGTTTAGAGGTAAATTGCTTTGACTATTTAAAAAAAAATTATTTAAATTTGTTTATGAAGAAGAAAACCCGAACAATAAGAAAGATAGTTCATTTTTTTATGATTTTTCTTCTCTCTTAGTAATCCTTTAGTAGATTATGTATATATTTTTTATTTTAAAATACCACCAAGCTCTGATTTGTTTGTATGTTTGTTTATACAATTTTAAAGGAGTGATTTTCAAAAGTCAACTCAATTATTTTTTAACAATCTTTTATATTCTTGACTTAATTTTTTCGAGCACCTACCAAGTTGACAAAACAAAATTATCTATTAAGTATTTCATTTGATATGATTACTTATAAATATAATTTGTCTTGTTTATTGTATCTGGACTGACAAATTTAAAAAACTTACAATGCTGACACAACTTTCAGTTATTTATTTTGTTTTCAAGCACTGTACCAATAAACAGCAAGTGTTAGTAAGTTACTGGACTCATGTGAAGACAATTTGCTAGAGACGATTACCACAAACAATACACTAGAGCTACTGTGTCTGAAGATGAGAACATATTAATTACTTGTGGTGATGCAGACACGAGGGCGGACGAACGCAACAAGACAAGGCCGTTCAGGGGACGGGGACCCAGCACTTCAGAGGAGGTCTCGCTCTGCCAGCCTAGAGCTAATTCTCTCACCCATCATCCAAAGCACGCTCCAGTGAGTATCAGTTGCTTGCTAGTCACAGCTGCTTGCTTGAGGGTGCTTCTTATATCTTGGCTGCTATTGCTCTATTCTGCTCTGCTTGCTCTTTATTTTACTGCTTTTCAATCATCCCTCCTACAACTTAACATGTTATTATCTTGACCAAAGGTGTCAGGTCTATTTGGCATGAAAATCTTAATTGATAAACTGTTTACAAATATGTTAAAACCAACACTAGTTTTTGTTTAAAATTGTAATATTTTATTGAAAATCAAATATATTTTAGTTGGTGTTGTTTGACCACTTAAAAAAACGTGGAAGATGGTCGATTTGTTTAATTAATGGCTAAATTATTAACAATAGTAGCAATCAAATTACCCGCATTGTGGTCACATGGTCCAATGTGTCTCTCTTGACTTAAACTGGATTGTCGGTGATGGAGGTAGTTAGGGGTTTGAATCCTGGTCAAGTGTATTGAAGGTGGTTTTCCTAAATGGTTTCACACTCTACCTCTATACAAATGTGGGTATATTTTCTATAAACTTTACCTTCACCCTACCATAATAGTGTTGATAATAGACTTCAAAACAATACAAATGTCCTGTATTTGATGGCTTCCATGATAAGGCTTTCAAGATTTTGTGGAAACCATCGATAGCCCTACTGGCTACACCCTTGTAGCGTGTAGCCTGTGTATCAGCAGTGATATATTACCAACAAGAGTGGTAACAGGGTTGTATCAAGTAGTTAACATTTCCAGCAGAAACTTGGAAGACCTTATCTCGAGAACCGTTGAGCATAGGACATGTTCATGAGGATTTTTGGTGTTGTATTGAGGTTACTACCCACTCACCAGTTACTTCCCATATACACATCTGTAAATATGAGTATTACCTTCAAAGGTAGCGAAACTCAGTGAAAAAAGGTAATCAAATTAGTGACAGTTTGTGAAATGTTGTAATATGGGACATAAATTGATGCACTTGTTTAGTGTTCATTATCATTTTAGATCATACTTGTCTGAGGAAAGCCAACAGACAAACAATTATTGTTTTGTAATGTGAGAAATATGTAAGTGTTGTCACATGAATACCAAGCATAAGCTAACACCTAACATGGTCACACTAATCCCTCTCTTCTGGGGATTGTTTCAAGTTATAAACTAGTACTATTATTACTATTAGCACCGCGTCTTACTACCCATTCGGGTTATACGCGCTTACGCTAATGTGTAATGGTAGGGTGATTGTGAGATGAAATACTAGTAATGATATAGACGTGGGGAGAAAGACAAAAGAAGCTAATCCACTAGTGTTATTATTATTATTATTATTATTATTATTATTATTATTATCACCGCGTCTCACTACCCGTTCAGGTTATACGCACTTACGATCATGTGTAATGGTAGGGTGATTGTGAGATGAAATGGAGGACCTACATTTTAACGTGGAATCCGAACCACGGTGGAGGCCTGGCAATGAATTAGTAAAAAATGTGTTTTTATATACCATAAACATATTTTTTACTAAAGTATTTATCCATATATATATATATATCCATACACACATACACAAAAGTATTAAGATGAACTTGTATAGACAAAATTATTTTTATTAAATGGCAATATATTGACTGAGATGGTACGGTCTAATAAGGATGTAAAAATAAAGGATGCCAAAGAAAATGTTGAAAATGAAATATGTGGGGAAAAAGATGAAAGGAGCAGATAACAGAAAGTGTTCAAGTGAGAGGAGAAGAATGAAAGAAATTAAAGGAGGAAATATAGAGGAAGATGGAGGCATTTTACTAAACTGACCTGGCCACAGGCTGGAAACAGTTGATGATGAGGATGAAGCAAGATATTTAACCAAAGTATTATTAATTAAATAAAAAGGTATTTGAGAACATAAACACCATATTATGTTATTGATTTATAAATGTAATTTGGTTAGAATTTCTGTTTTTGTGAAATAGTTTCCTGTGACCACTCACTACTCTAAGAGTTATAATGTGTTTTCTCAGCAACTATAGCTATTTTCAAACATCCGCCCTAAGACCAGGTTGATATTTTCTAATACGGTCAGCACTTCAGTTATTGTGGCACAAACAGGAGTGAAGTTGATGATCTAAAACAGTGAATCTTGTTTAGTACACAGCACTTACTCTAGTATACATTTCCAAAACCCAGTACACCACTGGGATGTGTCCTCCTGTTGAAGAGATCATCTGTGCTAAAACAGAAAACTAAACAATGACAAATCAAATTTACCTACAAATGTGTTCATTTATTTTTTTATATCTACTTGGTGATTTGTTCTTTCTTTGCTTCAAAGTTTATTTACCTTGTACGTAAGTATTCTCATTATATTAAGTTAACATATTTACCTGGTTGAAAAAAAGTCTTGATAGAGACGTGGATTGATCCATTACATATAGTAATTACTATTCTTTACTTCGGTATTAGCTATCTTTGATCTGCATTCTGCCTTTGTTCTTGCACTCTACTTACCAAGGTGAGGTTATTTTCCACTATTCAAGTATGCATGTGCACGCAGATTGACTTTCTCAACGGAAGATAAACAAGTCACAAAATATACTTTATTATTTTGTATGCAAAAGGTTCAAAGTTAATGTATGATGGTAATTAAAATATTATTTTTTAAAATAGTATATTTAGACGAATTTCACTTGATCACTCATAAATAAAGTTAATCTAGAATTGGATTGGTAAAATGATATATACATTTGAAATTAAATCTGCCTGAAAAAAATATTGTAATTTAAGTCAATGTTCATATAAGGTAGAGTAAATTGTTCTGGGATTATTTATATTCCTACATTCCCAGAGTAACTAGCAGTGGCGGCTCATTAAAGTATAAAAGGGAACAAAATGGTTGTTACTGTACATTTTAGACAATCCTTTACCACATTACATTGAAACTGTCCCCTGAAAGCCAACATTCAAACAATGATTTATTATTGTCCAACTATATCCTTGTCTGTAGGTTGTTCGAGATGACAAGTTGCGCAGAACATTTTACAAAGTAAATAATCTTCCATTTAGAGCCTTGTTCCCTACCCTTCACGAACCACTCTGGTAGCTACAAAGATTCAAATAGTTTGTATCTGTTAGTACGCACCGACTGAAACTACTTCACACTATCTCTAAGTGGGAGATTTCGTAAGCAGGGTATGTGAATGTTGCAGGCAAGCAGCACATTGATTAGCTCGAGCTGGTGCAACGACCCAGAGACTATCAGAGAAGACGACGAGTCTCTAGAACAAACAGGCAGCGACACCTCCCCTTACAAGATTACCAATAACAACAATCAACAACACCCCAACCATCGGGCCAATGGGCATGAGGTCACCCACGAGATGAGCACAGAGTTGTGAGGATAACAACACTTTCAGGCATTGAATCATCTTTTGACTGATAAAACTGTGCCTCCTAAGTAGCTCTTTGTGCCGTTTCTATTTAAATTAAACATGGAATCTGTGAGAAGTTATATGGTTCAATGTTGTTTATCATGTGAAGCATTGCTCAAAAAGATTGCTTTCAGAAACAATGTCGTTACTTGAACAAGACTAGATCTTTTTTTTTCTAAAAAAAAAAGTAACCTAGTGTTGAATTAGTTAACAAAGCCCTTTATCTCTGCAATGAATCTCTAATATTTTTGCTTTCACAAAAATACACATTACATTTTAAGTGCTCAATATTTTAAGAAGAATAGTTTTTACTTTTTATCTTTACCTTTTTCTTATTTTTCATTCCTAAATTTGAAAAAACCCTATTTGAAAGCATTTAAACATTAACAAAGGATTCCATTGCCATAAAGATGTGAGTCAAAAACATTCCACATGTTAATGTTGTTCTCGGAAGAGAAAACACGTATAGTGCCATGAACATAATTTTAATCATACAAGCTTTTTTAAAGGGCAAAATTATAATTGATTTATTTTTGTTTTATACATATTCACATTATGAGGCTTGCATATTTATAGTTGAGTTTTTAAAATAATAATTTATAGTAAAATCCTGAGTGAATCATTTATGTACAAATAATTTTACTTTCATAAAACATCAAAAGCTGTATATAATTTTACTATCGAGATCTTTTAAGTGTATTACTTAAGTATTTTGTGTACATACTAGCATGATATGTAAATATTTTAATCGAGGGTTCATTTAAAAGGCACTTGAAGATTAGGTTTGGATTGTGTCAAAGTGGTGAAGGCTCTTCAATTGAGAGCATTCATTTATCATATAAACTTAATACATGTATAATAAAATTTCTTATTTTTCCTTCTCTATATCTATTATACATTTTACCATATTTTCATTTCAGTGTAAAAGTTGTATAAACAATTAGATATTTAAGGATATGAACTAGAGAAAATTGAACACAAAAATAATAAAATTTCAAACTACAAAATAAGTTTTATCTTCATCTGTACCTAGTAACATTTTCAAAATAATTGGAAAATAAACTGTAAGTCTATTTTGGTAGTTTTAAAAATACAATATGGTCTTTGATAATGTTATGTATATTAAATTTGACACCTTCTACTTCATATTGAATTAGTCTTGATTAATCTTCATTTTCCCCCATTCACTTACTATAAAATGAGATTTAAAATACTTATTAACTGCTATCATAATAATGACTAAGCAGACATAACACAGGTAACATTATTCTGATAGACAAAAATATAGCTGGTTTTAAATGGAAACTTATCCTTCATTTATTCTGAATTACTTTGTTTCTACTATGTTGTCACCTGTAAGAATGAGCCATAGTGTAATCAATCAACCTTTAAGGGTTGGTAAACAAAATATACACAAGACATGTTGGGATATATATAATATGTGCCTGATTTATTACAATTGATCATAATATAGCCTGATCTGTATTTTTACCCACACAAACTTCTAAATAAATCAGAATTTTTTTTACTAGATATTATAAAGTTTATTTTTAGTGTTAAGTTCCTCTCATAAATGAACCGAGTTATCGTTTGTTGGTTCGATTTTTGGTTTTCAACCCTTTCATTTTTTCAAACTTGAGTTGATGAAATTTAAACATAAAATCATCATAACAAATAGTTCCTTATTAATAGCCTAGCCTCGGCTGTATATTTAAAGGTAAGCCATACTATGCAATGTTATTTGTATTCATTGGTGACCAGGTTTAGTGAGCATTTTCAAAAGTAAACATTGAAAGAATGGAAGGAGGATAAAGCGAGGACCACACACGTGGAGTCGGAGTCTGAACCAGTTTTGGGTGGAGTCGGTAAAAATGTACAGACTCTGACTCTCGCTTAAAAATATAAACTTTTAATATTATAACAATATATAATAAATATATCATTTTAACATAATACTTTTTTATTTTTTTAGGACCAATATTTGTCCGATGCCTTAGCTCAGTCAGTTGCTTGTCTGCCTACTGAATTAAATATCCTGAGTTTGATTCCTGACATGGCCGAAAATTTATAATTGATGAAAATATAGCTTTAATAAATAACTGTCCAAGGACAAATGCTAGAAACAGTAATGGATGGAAAGTGTAAGGGACCAATATTTGTAATTTGGACTGACAAATTTATTTAAATATAAATTCACAATCTCGAAGAAGCTTGCCATAAAGTAATCAGTTTTGGAGTATTTTACTGCAGTAAATTTGTTATTACTAGTTAATATACACTAGCCATTTATGAAGGAGTTGGAGTCAAACAGTCGCCGTCTTCAGAAAAATAGGGTTAAACACTCTTGTCTGCGTAAGGTTCCCTAAAAATTGCAGTGATGTTTTAATCTTTTGTAATGAAGTTTTTTCTGCTAAGTGTAGAGGCTTTGCCCTTCCATCCTTTTTAAATATGTATTAAATCAAATTTGAATTATCTTTTTTTTTCATAGTAATTATTATTTTTACTGAGCAATGATTGGAGTAAAATCATACACATTAACACATTAGCATCAAACTTAAAAAAACAAAACATGGTTCTGGAAAAATCTTACACTCAAAAACTTATTTTATGATTGCAAAATTGACAAACATTAGTACTCAAATGAAAGTGGTTTGTTTTGATCTAAAAGTGATGTGATAGGCGCAATATGAAATTGTATACATTAACTAAATGCTATTAGTTGTTATAATACTTTATGTTCGATGTTCTCATTAAAAATAATGTAAATAAGAATACACCTCCACACTTCATTGTGCTTTCATTATAATATTTTATTAAATATTATCAAGTCTCACTTTTATTTATATAATTAGGTAAATTTTTGATAAAACTATACAAAATTCTGTTAATTAATAGCATTCACAAACACTGCCTAGCTGCTGGGCCATTTATTTTTGGCTTATCTAAAGATGGTCAGCAATAAATCCTATTAAGTTTTAACTTTAAAATTAAAGCTCTAAATATATTCCCAACACATACAAAAACAGTAGACAAGGCACAATCAGGCCATTAATTGAATACTATTATGTACACAATAAATTAGGCGCATACTGTATTTTGTCATGTAATTAATTTCCACACAGGCAAATAACTATTTGGTGAAAGTCAACATCAATACATTCTAGTCCGATATATGAAATTAGATTCTTGCCATAATTTTTCCAGTGTTATTTAATCAACTGTTCTCTAAATAAGTAAATAAATACTGGTACAAGGCTGTCCAATATTTCCTGAATGTTACTTATTTCAATGCCTGCACATACACTCTTGGCATTTCCTTGTCTTCTTCTATCAAGTTAGTGAATGCTCTCATGTTGTAAATAGTTTGGTTGTTGTGGATTGTGACTCGTGTGGTGGAGTGATGTCATGTGTCGTCTTGTTTGAAATTAAAAAAGTCTGTTAAAATATTATAAGTCAAATGTTTTATACAATCAATTATTTATATACAATGTGTATTATGTATTCAACCAAACATAAATGTTTTATTAATATGATTTTTAGAACTATCATTTTATATCTAAATGCTATAGCTCACAGCTCATATCAAATAAATGAATGTTTTTTTGTATGACATTGACCTCTTTACTTATTAAACCAAATTACACCCTGGTCTAACTTTTTATTTTGTGTTATACATCTTGCTGCTCTTTTGAATTATCCACAGCTCCCTAACACTATGGAAGAAATTACTAAGTATTGTTCCTAGGAGTTAGCTATGATTTGTAACTTTCTTAAAAAACAAATTGAATATAAAAATAAATGTGTTGTAGAAACATTAGACCAAAGATCATAAATTAATTAATATATACTGTTAATTACTTACTCTATGGCATTAGGAAAAAGGAACACTGCTACAAAAAATTTGAGAAAAGAGAACCATCTTTTTTCGCCAAAGATCATAAGAATCAGATTCATTTTCAAAGACCTGAATTAAAAAGTAAATATATTATTTGCTTATATCTCATAAATTGCTGGTTTTATAAAAAATATCTTGAAATAAAAGATTTTTATCTTTAATAGCGCTACAATGTTACAATGCTAAGTTATTACAGATCTCAAATAGTTGCAGATAATTTATGAAAATTGGAAAATTTTCCCAATGTTAGGTACTCTAAGAGTCATTCACATAATAAAATGAAAATTTCCATCTTGTTTATAATGATAAACAATGTCTAGATACTAAATTTATTCAAAATTGTTAGAGCGAACTTAAAGAAATTGATTTTTTCTCTTTTCTCCATTCAGTAAACTATCCTCAATTTTATGGTTAGAAGTCTAATTCCAAAGATTCCTCTGGGGGGAAATGATGAAAACTCCAGATTCCAAGTTTGAGCTCGATTGGTAAAATAGTTTCGGCTCCAGCCTGAGGTACAGACTGACAGCATTACAAAAACAATTGTTTTTGTTTAAGGGGGTCATGAAACGTTGACATTTATCAAAATCTCGAGTTCAATTTTTTGTACGATCACAATACTTTCCCTCCGAGGTGTTGAAAGAAAGTAAAAAAAGAACTAAGAAACCTTTTGAAAATAATTTTCTATAATATCGCCATTAAAATTCATGTGATTGAAATTCATATGTAATTTTTTATATGAATAGTGTACCAAATTTAATTACAAAAAAAATGTAAATCAAACTAACTACTTTATTTTAGTTTGTTAATCATATTTTATGTTGACTTACTCCTTATAATCACATAGCCATGTAAATTCTTTGTATCTAATTACTACCATACAAAAGAGTTTCATAATAATTCTATTTTTGTTCATTGTTTTATATTTTCATATCTTATTCATCTGTAAAATCATAATCAAGGTATAAAATTAATAATCCTAGGAATAAAGATAGAATAAAACATAAAAGAGATGATCACTTGAAAGTCTACTTTGAGGGCAACTAATCACTGGGTTTAACAACTTGCGCATCTGTAGGTTTCTGCGTAATGAACATCCACATGTTCTCGGAGGTTTCCCTTCTGTGCACATCTCGATATGTATGGACAGACACCTGACATTCCTGAACAAAGATACGGTTACACAAAATGTTTTGTTGAGACCATGCCACATTTAGTTGACCAGCACCTAAATAAAAACAAGTCTAAAGTACCCACTTTGATGGGGCCTAATGATGAACCAACATACAATGAGACCTTATTCTTCTTTTTATAAACACTGAGAAAATACAACATATTGGAATGTAGTATTTGGGAATTTTGCATAATTTGGAGAATTCTGGCATTGTATCAAATTTATACCCTTTCTTCAACATGGATCAATTCCCAAAAATTGTTGAATTTGCACAACACAAATCTGAAGAGAAGAACTTTAAATTGTATTTCTAGTAGTCACAGTTCCAAGAGATTGGTAACCCAGGTATATTAAAAATCTGATGTTGTACCTACCATGCCGAAGTAAGATGGGAACCAGTGACAAGGTTCCACAGACAGGTTCTTGTTTGAGGAGGCATGGTTTACAATCACTCGGCAATGAGGCTGTAATCAACACCAAATACAGTATAACAATTTAGAAAACATTCTTAAATATTCATATCATTTTAAATGTTCTACTATCTTTATGCTTACATTTTCCAAACATTTTTCAACTTATAAATTTCAATCTATGAACTTTTTTTAAGGAAAGAATCCTTTTGTTTTTTGTAGTATTTTGCTATAAACTATAGTTGGAAAGATGGATAGAACACAATATGGCCTTTCTTCTTTTAGGAAGTTGTTTTGCACATTTTACACGCTTCCTCATTAGTTCCAACAGAATAAAACCTAGGTCGGTGGATTGTGTGGTAGTAACAATCAATTTTCTTAAAGAGGCAGCCATTACATAGCTTTGTCTATTGGCAGCAATGTAAATTGCGAACTATGTTCGTTTCATTGTAAAAGCCATATTATGTTAATTCCCTTGATTGGGTTTCTAACCACCTTTCTCTTACTTTCTTCCAAATTGAATTTTGTATGAAAACACATAATTGGCTGAGAGCCCTGTGTCTAGCAGTGTTTTGGGAACAACCTTCAGTCTCCAGCAATCATGTTCGACTCAGAGCCTTGTGTCTAGCAGTGTTTTGGGAACAACCTTCAGTTTCCGGCCTCATGTTCGACTCAGAGCCTTGTGTCTAGCAGTGTTTTGGGACCAACCTTCAGTTTCCAGCCTCATGTTCGACTCAGAGTCCTGTGTCTAGCAGTGTTTTGGGACCAACTTTCAGTCTCCAGCCTCATGTTCGACTCAGAGCCCTGTGTCTAGCAGTGTTTTGGGACCAACCTTCAGTCTCCAGCCTCATGTTCGACTCAGAGCCCTGTGTGTAGCAGTGTTTTGAGATCAACTGACCGGGAAGGGACAACCTTCAGTCTCCAGCCTCATGTTTGGGTCCCAGTACAGAACTCTCCAGCGACAGTAAGTATTGAGCACGGAGGACAGACGGACACTTGCGTGACCGGATGGTCCTAGTTGGGTGTCGATCTGAGGGATCTCCGACTGCACGTATAAGGGCTGCAACAAGAGTCACACACTGCTCCAGTAATACAATACCAACTATTCCTTCACATATTCATACGTCAAGTCATGTGAACTGCAGCTGTCACTTTTGATAGATATTATCAATACCTATAAATTAACACTTATCAATTTATTGTATTGTAACGAGATTAGTTGCCGAGTGCGGGCCGGCAAGCTTGTCATTAATTTGGTTGGTTCTCTCTCTTTTCTCTATTTCCATCCTTTATTATCAGGTAGCCAGTAGGGCTTACTGCTCAGGAGGAGGGGGTTAGCGGGACAGGGGGAGTGTAATTGAAAGAAAAGGTACACACTTAGAAGAGTCTGGGCTCGTTTTTTTCAAATCCTGTGAAATATAGAGTATTCTAGAAATGGAGGGTTCCAGACTCTTAACTGTGACTCCTATAACTATTATTTTATATTTAAATGCTATACCTAACAGCTCATATCAAATAAATGATTACATACATATATATATACACACACACACACAGTCGGCGGTCAGTGAAGGACCCCAGGCCGAGGTGAGGTTAGAGAAGTGAGTGGACCGGCTGTAGCGTTTATTACCATAAAGCTACAATAGGTAAAGAAATCAGCAAGATTATTATAATATTAAAAATAAAAATGAGTGAACTCACCAATGCCCCATTTAGTAGTTGCGCCTCCCAAGTCGACTCCCCACACAAGCACTACATACCACGATCAACATTACGTGCAGACTAATCACGTGAAGATTGTGTAAGCTTGAACAGTGATTCATCGCAGGGCATGTTGGGTAAAGTGTGACGTACATGCCCGAGAAGATGGTGCTATGTAAAAAACATTTGTTCTAGGTCTTTCTCCAAGCTACTCAATTTTTATATCTCTGTCTGTTTATCCCTTCCCTCTCTTCTTTGTTTTTGTAATTTCTTTTATTTTCGTTACCCCTCTTTTCCCCCTCTCTGAGCAAGAATGTTAGCGTATATAATGTTGTAATTCAGATGGATGATTTACTCTTGTCAGGATACTCTCCTTGGACACATATAGGTGTCCAGGATGTTATAAGGTACAAAATTCTTTTTCGGCCAATAAATATTAATATTAGACTTTCCAAAATTTATAAATAATTACACAAGAATATCGCGTAAAACTTCGATCTCTTGATATGTAAAATTAGTTATGATAAATAATGTTTGTCTTTATATTAGGTTTTCTAGACGCAAAGTCCCCTTTTGGGCTTCCGTGGTATTAATATTTTCAATATAAATGAGAGGTCATATTTTGCAGAGATTATAGTTTCTTTATTACTTGTATAGTGGTTAAAACTTATATTCCATCTGGCGTGAGACGCCATATTTTTGCAAAGATTGGTCTTATATTGTTATGAGAATTGTGTTATTAACTTTATAGCCGTCCGGCATAAAACTGATTTTTTATTCAGTAGTATTTTGCTATTCATTATATGTAATTTTTTTATAATATCTTTTTTAAAACTTGACAACCTATGATTGAGTTGAAGTTATTGTTTGGAGTGAGTTCTGAAGCCCACCTGGCGAGAATAAGGCTTTGTCGTCTTAAGAATGCTTGGTCCGGTATTGTATTTATTTATGTACAAGTGCTAATACTTGGAAAGTATTGTCTTCCCACGACAACTGGAATGCGGCTACTAGTATCATGAGAGGTTTTTTTTAAGGAATGCACCAGTATGAAACTGAAGTGAGAACGGAGAACCACAATGGAGAGTAAAATACTTTCAGCAAACATAGTAAGGGTTTGAATTAAAAGGTATTCCAATCTCTCTTCAAGCAAATTTAACAGTGCATTAGATAGGCCTACCTTTTAATTATATGGGCTTAAATTAATTAATCCAGTATTAAGGAAACCACTAAAAAAATTATATTTATGATACAATCTTTCTTTCTCATCTAGCTTTAATTTGGGACAACCTTTTTAAATCGATTATCAAAAAGCACATATTATTATTATTATTATTATTATTATTATTATTATTATTAGCACCGCGTCTTACTACCCGTTCGGGTTATACACACATCACACACACATCTTAAGTTTCTAAATTTACCACAGAAATATAAACAATTATCATTATGACAATGATACAAAACATTTTACTTATTTTGAATAACATTTCTAAAGCTATTTTTTTAATTACAAATTTTCAAAATCAGTTATCAATAGATAAGCCTGAATTTGGAATTTTTTATTTTTTTTAGAAAAATGATCATACATTCCTATTATCCTGTGAAACACGCCTCAGATACCCTTTTTTTTATAAATTTATATGCATTTGATTAATTTTGTTGGTAGCTAAAAATTATTTGATAAAAAGGATGAAAACCCTCAATTTTAGGAATCCAACCCAGTTATTTTCAAAGGAAGGGCCTTTGATGAAATACAAACTTTGTTTTTTGCTATCAACATTGATAACATTTTACTAATATGATAAGTGTTGTTTTATAATATTGATAGTATCAATCAAAAGTGACAGCTGTAGATCATATTGCTTGAGTATGAATACGTGAAAGTAGATCTAGTAGCCTTTATAATTACTGGCAGATGTGTCTATTCTTATCACATTTAAATTGTAGAGTATTGCTTCTTTCGAAACCATTTCAAAAGTACACACTATGTGAACAAGCTTTATACTCAAAGTGGAAGTGCCGCGGGTCTAAACTTCATATAAATGAACAGGAATGAGAGGAGTTTTTAACAAGAAATAAACTAGTATTTACCACGAAAGAGTATGGAAAATCACCAAATCAATTACCACTGATGTAATAGTAACATGCTCTCTCTCTTTCTCTCATCAAGGACTAAGGCTAAGGCATCAATCTTGTCTGGTCTGGTTTTCCACTAATGGAGAGGTCGCGGGGTTCGAAACACGGCTGAGTGTACTGATATTTATTTTAGATTGATTTCCAACCTACTGCCACGCGAGTGTGGGTACACTTCCTTAAAATTATATCTTCCTCGCCGCCAACCCAATAGTGACAATATAAAATATCCCCGGGAATTAGTAGGATGCAAGGCACAGATATTTTGCTGATACGGATAAAGCCCCATCTACTTCATAATCTACATATCCCTATAGTTCCTAAGTCCACCAAAAGATCCATTTGCAAACTTTGTAAGAAAATTTAGACAGAACGAACTAACAACCCCCATAGCACCATTAGGAGAGAACAAACTAACAACCTTCCCAGCACCGTTTAGACAGGACAAACTAATAACCACACTAGCACCATTTAGACAGAACCCACTAACAACAACCCCAACACCATTTAGACAGAACAAACTAACAACCATCTTAGCACAATTTAGCCAGAACAAACTAGCAACCATCTTAGCACCATTTAGACAGATCAAACTAACAACCACCCCAACATCATTTAGACAGAACAAACTAACAACCCCCCCAACACCATTTAGACAGAACAAACTAACAACCACCCCAACACCATTTAGACAGAACAAACTAACAACCACTTTAGCACAATTTAGCCAGAACAAACTAACAACCACTTTAGCACAATTTAGCCAGAACAAACTAACAACCACCCCAACACCATTTAGACAGAACAAACTAACAACCACCCCAACACCATTTAGACAGAACAAACTAACAACCACCCCAACACCATTTAGACAGAACAAACTAACAACCACCCCAACACCATTTAGACAGAACAAACTAACAACCACCCCAACACCATTTAGACAGAACAAACTAACAACCACCCCAACACCATTTAGACAGAACAAACTAACAACCACCCCAACACCATTTAGACAGAACAAACTAACAACCACCCCAACACCATTTAGACAGAACAAACTAACAACCACCCCAACACCATTTAGACAGAACAAACTAACAACCACCCCAACACCATTTAGACAGAACAAACTAACAACCACCCCAACACCATTTAGACAGAACAAACTAACAACCACCCCAACACCATTTAGACAGAACAAACTAACAACCACCCCAACACCATTTAGACAGAACAAACTAACAACCACCCCAACACCATTTAGACAGAACAAACTAACAACCACCCCAACACCATTTAGACAGAACAAACTAACAACCACCCCAACACCATTTAGACAGAACAAACTAACAACCACCCCAACACCATTTAGACAGAACAAACTAACAACCACCCCAACACCATTTAGACAGAACAAACTAACAACCACCCCAACACCATTTAGACAGAACAAACTAACAACCACCCCAACACCATTTAGACAGAACAAACTAACAACCACCCCAACACCATTTAGACAGAACAAACTAACAACCACCCCAACACCATTTAGACAGAACAAACTAACAACCACCCCAACACCATTTAGACAGAACAAACTAACAACCACCCCAACACCATTTAGACAGAACAAACTAACAACCACCCCAACACCATTTAGACAGAACAAACTAACAACCACCCCAACACCATTTAGACAGAACAAACTAACAACCACCCCAACACCATTTAGACAGAACAAACTAACAACCATCCCAACACCATTTAGACAGAACAAACTAACAACCACCCCAACACCATTTAGACAGAACAAACTAACAACCACCCTAGCAACATTACGACAGAACAAACTAACAACCATCCCAACACCATTTAGACAGAACAAACTAACAACCACTTTAGCACAATTTAGCCAGAACAAACTAACAACCACTTTAGCACCATTTATACAGAATATACGGACTTAAGAACTTTAATAATAATGTAGACACATTATATACTACTCCTGCATTTAATTCACGACCTTTAAAATAATCATACTTGCATTCTAAGTTAAGTTAATTGATTAAAATACTTGCAAATTAATTTTAAAGATTTTTAAATTTAAAGTCCTTATAGTCCTTAAGTCCATGTGAGTCAATTTGTTCCGTCCAGATGGTGCTAGGGCGGTTGCAGAGTTTGCTCTGTCCTGATGGTGCTAAGGTGGTTTTTGTTTTATTCAGTCTAGATGATGTTGGAGTTATTGTTTGTTCTGTCCATATGGTGCTAGGGGGGTTGGTGGTTGGTTCTGTCCAGATGGCGCTAAGTTGGTTGTTAGTTTGTTCTTTCGAGATAGTGCTAGGGTTGTTGTTAGTTTGTTCTGTCTAAATGGTGTTGGGGTGGTTGTTAGTTTGTTCTTTCGAGATGGTGCTAGGGTTGTTGTTAGTTTGTTCTGTCTAGATGGTGCTAGGGTGGTTGTTAGTTTGTTCTGTCCAGATGGTGCTAGGGTGGTTGTTAGTTTGTTTAGTCTAGATGGCGCCAGGCTGGGTGATCGTTCTGTCCATATGGTGATAGGGTGGTTGGTGGTTGGTTCTGTCCAGATGGTGCTAGGGCACAGACAAGGATATAACCTTCTCTGTGTGCTAGGGTGATTGTTTGTTTTGTCTAGATGATTCTGTATAGATGGTAATAATGACTTTGGTAGTTTGTTCTGTCCAGATGGTGCTATGGTGATTGTTAGTGTGTTCTGTCTAGATGGCGCTAGGCTGGGTGTTAGTTCGTTCTGTCCCTATGGTGCTGGGTGGTTGGTTCTGTCCATATGTTGCTAGGCTGGGTGTTAGTTTGTTTAGTCTAGATGCTGCTAGGTTGGGTGTTAGTTTGTTTAGTCCAGATGCTGCTAGACTAGGCGTTAAGTCTGTTATGTCCAAAAGTTGCTAGGCTAGGTGTAAGTTTGTCCGGTGAACGAGGTGTTAACAAGCCAGTTTCCAGGTGCGACCTCTTGAGTCAACAAAACAGTAAGAGAGCAAACACAGGTGTGGTCATTCACTCAAGAGGACAATGTTGACACAAACGTTTTTACGTCCACCTCTAGCTACTGAGTTGAGTTCACCTCATTAGAAACGCCCAAGATATGATAAAGGTGTACTTAAATTAAAATGGAGGATTAGTCTTGCTAAGTCTTACTAATCTGGTCGGCTCGCTATTGGTATAACTTTAGAGTGGATATAAACAAAGAATAAACAAAGTAATTGTATGATAGATAAAATTGAGAGTGAGTATATTGCTTACATATGTCAACATTCCCACCATTTGTTTACAATCTAAGATGAAGAAACGTTATTTGGCCATTAAATACATTAGATAAATGTCAAGTTGTCTATTTTACTGGACAGTGTGTGAAAGGGGGTTGGCTAATTAACTAAGATACTGACAGTGTGTTAAAGGTTTTTTTAAGTTCAATAAGATACTAACAGGGTGTGGAAGGGGGTTGTTTAGTTAAATAAGATACTAACAGGGTGTGGAAGGGGGTTGTTTAGTTAAATAAGATACTAACAGGGTGTGGAAGGGGGTTGTTTAGTAAAATAAGATAGTAACAGGGTGTGGACTTGGGTTGTTTAGTTAAATAATATAGTAACAGGGTGTGGACTTGGGTTGTTTAGTTAAATAAGATAGTAACAGGGTATGGACGTGGGTTGTTCAGTTAAATAAGATAGTAACAGGGTATGGACGTGGTTTGTTCAGTTAAATAAGATACTAACAGGGTGTGGAAGGGGGTTGTTTAGTTAAATAAGATATTAACAGGGTGTGGACTTGGGTTGTTCAGTTAAATAAGATAGTAACAGGGTATGAACGTGGGTTGTTCAGTTAAATAAGATAGTAACATGGTATGGACGTGGGTTGTTCAATTAAATAAGATACTAACAGGGTGTGGAAGGGGGTTCTTTAGTTAAATAAGATATTAACAGGGTGTGGACTTGGGTTGTTTGGTTAAATAAGATAGTAACAGGGTATGGACGTGGGTTGTTCAGTTAAATAAGATAGTAACATGGTATGGACGTGGGTTGTTCAGTTAAATAAGATACTAACAGGGTGTGGAAGGGGGTTCTTTAGTTAAATAAGATACTGACCGCGTGTGGACGAGACAGACTGGACAATTAATTTACTAACTATAATAATTGTTTCTGAGACTATCAGTGGAGAGTTTGAGACTAGGCTGAGAGTGTTGGACGTTATGATGGAGGTTTCTTGAGTGTCAATCAATCTGTCATATAATGTGTCGAAGTTAAGCTCCACCACGCTAAGACTGGATTGCCATTGGCAGAGAAGTCAAGGTTTGAATCTCGATCAGGTGCATGAGGGTAAAGGGGGGGGGGCTTCTAATACGTGATTACCACTGTGCTTTTTCTAATCCGTGTTCACGCTTATTCTGGTGCATTACAAATTACTAGGGATGGATGTTACTCTTGGATCCTTAAGGAATTTCGAGATGCGAGGATTTGAGAATATATTGGATTCGAGACTTAAAGAGATTTTTTTTCAATTTGTAATTTTGAATTAGAAATTTGTTTTTTAGCTTTAATAATGCTTGGTTCAGCCCCAACATAATTATAATAAAAACATATCAACTAGAGCCCAGACCATCAATTTAACAATTAACTGAATAAATGAATGAATGTATGTATGTATATTCTAATGAATGCATTTTAGAAAAAAATGTCAACATTTTCTTTACTATTAATATTTTCTATTATACTGATTTACTATTCATATTTTTTCTTACGTTAATTTCTTTTTTACAAGAATCGTATGCTAATTCGAGATTCAGGGTTCGAAGGTAAAATGAATAGAATTCTATATTTAGATTCGTAAAATAGTGGTTTCGACTCGACTCTACAAATTACTTTCCTCGGCCTTGCCCCATAGACTTAAGTCGTAAAATAACCTGCTTGTGTCAAAACGTATTAAATTTAAAATAAACTATATATGAGTATAGTAACCGAACTGTAGGAAACACGATAAAAAAATAGAAGAACTTGTCCACATTAGTAGGACTGGTTTTATTTCATTGTGATATTGGTCACACTCGTTCTTTAGTTTTTATTTTTTTAAATATAAACTGTAGATAAATAACACTTTTTATTATAAAATGAATTAATATTCAGTTAAATGGTCAAGGTATAAATGAATTGCAAGAGTATAGTTTTTGGGTTTATTGTTGGGCTAAGTCCCTAATAAGTATCATACATAATCTTATATATAAAATTCTCGTGTCACAATGTTCGTTCCCGTACTCCTCCGAAACGGCTTGACCGATTCTCATGAAATTTTGTGAGCATATTGAGTAGGTCTGAGAATCGGCCAACATCTATTTTTCATACCCCTTAGTGATAAGGGTTGTCCACCCTTAACATTTTTCTATAATTTTTAGACATTTTTT
>CABFOW010000585.1:0-40858 GCA_902141385.1 Timema californicum
ACCTACAGTTTAACGTGGAATCCGAACCACTGTGGAGGCCTGGCATTCCCCACATTCACAAGATCATTTAAACCACTTTCCAGACTCTTATCATTTGGGACTTTTTGTTTATACTGGACTCTGAGACCCTTGTTTCCTTCTTGATAAAGTTAGTAAAACAATTTTAATATATTCATACATCAAATCATGTTAACTGAAGTGGTCACTTCTGATAGCTATTATCAATGCCTATAAAATAATACAAACAATATTGTAAAATATTATCAACGTGGGCCATAAAGAAATATATTTGAATTTTCTCTACTGTTCTTCCAACCAAAATCAGGGTAGAACTTGCACAGAATCAGTTTCTCCAGCACACTCACTAACATCATCTCAGAGAATAGTCAAAATTTCTTCTTGCTCTTCATTGTCACTCTCGTTGCTAGGAACACTCAGTTCATTGGAAAGTCTGTTTTGCTTCTCAACCCCTTCTATGAGACCAGAAAGCAGATTCTCCATCTCTGTGGCTGCCTTTTGTAGCTCTGAGTCATCTGTTTCCACATTTGCAGGCTCTGAATACAAGGGATGATATTTAATAAATGGAATCATGTGTTTATGGTAAAAATTGTCATCAAATTTGCCTAAAAAAGTACAGTTTTGTCATGCTTTTTGTCAGTTTTATTTTGATTTTCAAGGCTGGGTCTGCAAGCACCAGGTGTTTTTTTTTCATTCGAGTCAATCTCGAGTGAGATTTTCATTAAGCTCCCGAGTGTAGTCATGTCAAACATGGGTTTAATAAATAGATCACTTTAAAATAAAATTATTTAAATCAAAAACAAATGTGTATTAAAGTTGTTAAAAAATTGTTTAATGATTAAATATGATTCGAATGTTTTAAAGAAAATTAATGTTTCAAAATCTAAACTTTTTTTTTCAAATCCTTAAAAAATGTAAGCCATAATAATTATTATTAATAAATTATAGAGGAGTAATTTTTAAATATACTTTGACAGAAACCAAAATATTATTTATTTCAATATTAAGGACAGTATTAATAAATTATAGAGGAGTAATTTTTAAATATACTTTGACAGAAACCAAAATATTATGATTTATTTCAATATTAAGGACAGTTTTAAAACACATTCATGTAGATGGGTTTGAATGTGCAGATTTAACCTTTTTATTTTAATGTTAACGACCACATTATATTTCTGGCTCACTGGAATATAGTTATTCGCTTGGTGCCAATGACCTTCCAGAGAAAGAAGTTAAAACATTAATGATTTTTAGGATGTAGATAAGACATTTGCATTAAGATGTACTTGAAAAAGTCTTGCAATAAGCTAGTTGTGTTCTAACATCCTCTCTATAACGCCTTCATATAAACCACATAATTTTCTCTATTTAACACCAATTTACTCAGTTTTCTGACTTTGACATTCCAAAAGCAAACTGTACAATACACTATTGGGTTCTTTCTCCCTCTCCACTCTCACACCCCCCTCCCAGCTCACAGATCTCTAATGATCTGATTATTGGTCGATTATGGCAACGTTAGGGTTTATATCTCTGATAATTTAAAATCTATAAAAGGAGAGGGGGAAAGGGGGTCAGTGGTTAAAATGGATAATAAAACGACTATAAGAACCAAAGAGAGATGTATTTTTAATTTATTTGAGGTATTTAACATGCACTTTATTAATCGACTGATTATATCAGCACATGAATTATGAACTAACTTAAATCTAGTACAGATACCAGATCCAGCCCCAGGCCGTTAACTAATCAATGGGAAAGGAGAACCCATATTTCACAATTGATACATTTTTTGGCCATGCCAAGATTCGAGCCCGCAACACTTTGCATATCTTTCTAGTTTTTACTGAACTATCAGGGGATTATAGAATTTAAAAAAACCAAAAGGGGTTGTTTAATTTGTAGAAACCAAATAAAGTTGCAAAATTATTAAAAATCAAACGAGATTATACTATTATTAAACACCAAAAGAGACTGTAAAATGAATAAAACAAAGGAAAACATCTGTTTGGATAACCCACACAGAATATAATTATGGGTATATTAAATGTCAGTAGCATATGAATAAAATAATATATTATTTTGAAGCTTCAGGTTAAAACATAAATTGTGAAATATTAATTGAAAATGGTAGACTGTAAATTGTACTAATTTATAATAGTTTGTAACAACATTTTCAAATTTGATTATTAGTAAACTACCTTTATTGATTTTTTCTCTGTGAAATACAAATAATCACATCATCAATTGTTACATGCTCTTTCCATCTCTTTATTGGTCTTCCTTTCAGTCTTTTTCCTATATACTTCATCTCCATTTTATTTTTTTTGCATCCTCTCATTCTCCATCTTCATTACATGACCTTACCACCTCAGCCTTGCTTCCTCTCTCATGTATTCTCTATACCACCACTCTTTCCTGGATAACTTAAATTCTAATCCTGTTTCTCGTAACAGCTAAAATGCTCCTCACAAACTTCATTACCATGGCCCCCCCTTTCCTAGTCTATTCTAGATATGCCACGATACCTGTTTTACTTGATTCTGATTCTTAAGTTCGACCTCGATTTTTTGATTCTTGATTTAGATTCCTGAACATTTCCTTTTTCATTATTTTTCCAAGCATTATTGTATAGAAAATCTAACATGCCTGATTCCTTACTCCCCCCTCAATGTGAAACTTGGACTCGACCATTAGACATGTTCGCTTTAAACTTTTATCTTACAATTATATAGATATTTATTATGTTTAAAAATGAGATGGCCCAATGGCTAGATAATTTTATAGTAAAGGAAATCGATAAAACTAAAGAAAAAGGAAAAATAAACTACTAAGAATAAATTTGAGGAAGATAGCCCACCTAGGGAAAAAGGAAAAATGTGGGAAGAATCCAATCTACAAAGGTGACATCTTCTTCTTTCTTCTGTCTTCTATTGTAGAAGTAGTCACACACACATTTTAACACAAATAAAATAATATTTCAGCATTGTTGCCTTTTTCAAACACAAAGAAGAAGAGAGTACAAATAAACACAAACACTGGATTACTCCATTTTGAATTGAATGTCACCTTTGATATTTATTAATATTTATTAATGATATAACTCAATAAGGAAAACCTCTTTTCGCTTTATGAGGTAATTGTATTATATTATATTTGGTGAAGGTATAGGAAAGGTGGATAGAAACATATAAAAGGGAGACAAACACAAAATGGCCTTTACAATGAAAAGAAGAACACAGTTCACACTTTAAACTGCTGCCAATGGACAAGGAGGTAATGGTTGCCTCTTAAAGAAAATTGATCGTCACCGCCCAATTCCCCAACCCAGGTTTCATTCTATTAGAATTCATTGTAAAGGCCTTATTGTGTTTGTTTCCCTTTTATATGTTTCTATACACCTTTCCTATACCTTCTTCCAAATATAATATAATTTAATATTTATTAAACACACTTAAAGTCCTCGATACTAAAAATCAAAACAAAAAATTCAAATAAACTCAAAATTAATACAATACATTGTGGATTTTATAACGAAGAGGAACACATGTCACACGTTACAAAAAATTTAAGTTGTCCATTCGCCTGATCCTATGGACGTTAGCTCGCCAGAAATGAGTGATGAAGTTTTGGCAACGATATAGTGATAATATATTTAATTAAATAATTATGACTTTTTTTGCTCTATTTTTATTAACTACCTCGATTTTTGTCTTATTTTTAATGAACTTATCTTATTCAAAGGGCTGAATAAAATATCCAGAATTGAAAAGTGACAAATAATATAATTACAGGAGAGCGGCCATTTTAATTTGATATATCGATATATTATGGAAAATCTCCACCCCTAGTCTATGTACATATTATATATCGATTGTTTGTTTAGAATCAATTCATGTATTCTGATAGTCCCACTTAACTTTTACTGTTACAAAAAAAAGATGTCAAAGTTGTTGAGTTTTCTTGCTACTGTCATAATTTCAGGTCGTATTATATTCAAAACCATTTATTTTTTATGTAAAACACCTCAAAATGTTAGGGTCGTATTATATTCAGAGTCGTACTATATTCGGGCCATTACGGTATATTTAGAATTTGCCGGCGTTTAAGTGAAACGGCAACTAAACTAATATGAGATATAATCAATTATATTACACATTTTGAATATTGCCGTTTTGTTAAGATGCCAGTTTTATTGAGAGGTAAGAATCAAAGTAGCGAGAATCATACATAATATTCCGATCGATTCTTGATTCTTTTGATACCAGTAAGAATCGAGGAATCGAGTTTGACCGCCCTATTATATTCAATGTCCATGATTCTGTTGCATGTGTGACAATGGGTACAAAGTACGCCCTGTATAGTACTTCCTTACACATTAAAGGCACTTCTTTTCTCTATAGCAGGTATCTTGCACACCTAGAGAACTACTTTCCCTGTTGCCCTCTTCATATTAGATCATTTCTACTCCCACCCTTCTTCTCAGTCACGCTTCCTTCTGTACTTTTCTCGGCTCTACTCTACCCAACTTTATAGTTTTACTAGACCTTAACCTCTTCCTTGTCATTACCATCACTTAACACTTTACTGTTATAAATCAAACCACACCTTTTCTTCCTCATTCCATTCCTTTAGCTGTTTATGTCCTTCCTCCCTTCCCCCTACCTCCTCTCTCCGCCCAATAACATCAAGTCATCAGCAAACATCATGGCTTTCATTCTTTCCTCCCCGAGTTTTCCTACCACTTTGTTCATGACCATTATCATTATCATTACCATTACAAATAGTAGTGGTGATAGGGCACTCCCCTGCTTCATCCAATTTTTTATTTGGAAACACTTCGTCCTCCCACCCTCTGTATCACAACTCCTGTTAACCTCGTACATCCTTTTCACTCTCATTACACCACCTCTTTCCACTGCGGCCTCCTCCATTGCTTTCCAAACTTTATTTCTATCCACGCTATCATATACCTTCTCCACATCCATAAATACCATTACTAAGTATTTTCTATATCCATAACGTCTTTCCATCAGCTGCCGGATGGCAAAGATCAAGTCTATTGTAGACCTTTGTTCCCTAAATCTGCTGTTTCTCTCTTCACCTTCCTTTCATTTTATTTTTCTCTTGTTCTATTTTCCAATATCTTATCATATAGTTTCCACTACCGGCTTGCTAAGCCTTTCTTAGCTTCATATGCCTTATAATCTAACTTAATATTAGGACAGGCATAACATCAGTCACCACCCGTTAATTAATCACAGTGAAATGGTAAGTGATAAATTTTCAGCCATTCCAGAAATTAAACCCAGGACCCTTAGACAGACATGCTACTGAGCTAAGGTGTTGAACAAGCATTTTAAATTATTATTTTTATTTGTTTATAAGTACTATTCCATCTATAGAATTGGTAAAGATCGGCAATAGTTTAATTTAATAAAAGAGTGGTCTTACCATCCATACAAAAATTTGTGGTTAGCATCTTTTCCAGTTTTTCTAGAATCACATCTAGATCACTTCGAAGATCGTCTAATTTCCTGTTAGCACCAACTTGTGTTTCCTGAAACCAAGCAGATATCCCTCCGCTACTTGTAGCAACACTTGACACTTGATCAGCATACCACTTGCTTATGTCTCCTGAAGACACTTCGGATAAACTGCTGTCATCATCTGGAGAAAGTTTTCGAGGCTGGAATTTTTAAAAAATATCTTAGATTTACTTTATAATATCAAATATAAGAATACAACTCAATAAGGTTTAAATCTTTAATTAAGTAAGAAGGAAAGGCGTTTGTTTTAATGTACCTCTCTCCCTCTCCTTGCCCCACCTTTCAGAATAATTAAATACATTGGGTTTAGAAAAAGTACATAGATTAGTAATTGATGAATTGTCACAAAAACTGTGAAACTTAGAAGATAATATAAATTGAAACGAGGGTAGACAGGCACACTTACCAGAAAAATGCAGGTCTAAAATTTGACATTTCAATATCGCCTATATTAGAGTAAAAGAGAACAGAACTGATAAATTTGATGTGCCCTAAAATCGCCTGTGGTGTGTTGTTTTAGATGTGACCTTTTGAACTGACAAATTTTTGGGGAGGAAATGAGTTGGTAGAATTCAGCTGTTCAACACCATATTTGACTTACTTAAAACTTTGAAAATATACTGGGAATCTTTAAACAAGCAATAAACATTAATTAAAACAAATCCCAAACATGGGTATTATTTTCAAGTACTAACAAAGTGGAGTTATTGGCATTTTGGGCTGCACTAAAGGTAAACCCCATAGTATTTAAAGGTCATCCTTTTGTTTCCTCACAATAAGAATAACCAGTAATGAACTTCGACCTAACCAAAATTTAAATCAAAGTCTCATCAAAGGTGGCTGTGCAATATCTGAAGGAACAAACTATTTACAATCTTAACAGCAGGTAAGGCCGAAGTGATGGAATGTTTGCTAGTAGTACCCACCTTACAGGAACCTCTGTTCACACAACCAACCAGCGGTTTGCCACCAGCAGATCCGAGGAGAGGCGCTGGACCGATGGTCTTCACCTCAAGGGAGAGCTTGGACTCATCCTCTGGGTGCAATATGGGACTGATATTGTCAAGAGCATGAGTGACACCCAGTCTTCCATACCTCTGTGATAGAGTGATGACCGGGGTGCTCTCTAAATGTCGCATCATGCGAGGAGAGCTCGGAGGGTTTATCTGAGTCAAGTAGCTCTGTGACACACATTCACCATCAATTCATCATCACTGCTGTCAACTTGATTTGTTTTATAGTATGATTTAGAGCCAGGGTCACAAAAACTGCAAATTGGCAGCCCAGATCTAGTCTCAAGCATATTTTGTTTAGCCTGCCGAGTGTTTATTAAACAACTTAATTATCAACATGCTTATACCAGAGTTCAGTAAAAATAAAGAAAGTTTTATATTTTATTTTCCTTACCCATGGACCGCTTTACACAATTTTGCTACCCGGACCCTTTTGACATTTTAATTTCAAGCCCCTGCTTTTAAGTAAATGTGCTGGCTATTAGCTACCAAGCATCCAAGCTAAGAAAAAAATATGTGGACATTACAATTAAAGGAGTTGCCTCAAAATACATTTTAAGAAAACAAATTGGAAGCCAAAATACAGAGAGAAAATACTCTATTGTAATGTTGAGAATTAAATTGCAGCCTCTCAGGTCAGAGACAGGCATGTTAGGGGTCATCCAACTTTGCTGGCAGGATTTCTTAAAACAGGATAATTTTGAGAAAATTGATGAAGCAAAAACTCTTGATAGTTCACAATTTCGAAAAATAATTCATAGTTATAAAATGATCATGGGCATAGTTCACATTTTAAAAAATAGTTCATGGTTATAAAATGATTATTGGCATAGTTCACATTTTGTCTAGTGGCAGTAAGTAGTGTAGTGTGAGCCACATCCCTCTTTTCACTGTGAAAAAAAAAGTCAAATTGTGTTTTTATCTTTTTGTTCCTATCAATTGCCAGTACCACCTTTCAAAGACATGGGCGGCCAGTGGGGCATATTCTGGAGTATCTTTGGAATAAAGTGGGTTTTAGGAGATTAAAATTAGCTGTTTTTAGTAGCGATTTGGTTTTAAAATTACTTCACACTCTTTAGAACAGGGATATTTAATTGATAAGGATTAGTACGGTAGTTAGAGGAAATATAGCCACATATGTAAAGAGAGGGGATGGGCAAACAACAATGATAAATGATAAATATAAAATAATCCAAAGTGCACTCAGCATTCGAGCTTCTCTAGTGTATGACAAACTTGACCCCTTGGACCTCATAGCCATCAATGTGGATAGATGGAAGGGATTATGGTAAATGGAATCATAAGTAAATAATTTATCATTTATTTGTCAATTGATGTTAGTTTAATATTTTCAAATATTGTTTAAATTGAAAGCAATTTGTGTTTGCAAATTAGTAAGTTTAGTGGTCAAAGGAAAAATGGCACCAAAAAGCTATATTAATTAGATTAAATTAATTTAGTTCAGTGAAAGAGTACAATCAATTTTGATTGTATAGTATAGATGCTCTAAAAGGACTTATGATTCACTATAATTTGATAATACAAAAACAATTATGGCCCCATGTTATTTCAGTGTGGTAAGAAAGATTTTCTTGCTAATTATCAGCGTATGGAAGAGAGAGACTGTCCTCCCTCTTTCTGCCTGTTCTTGTGAGGATACTGTGCATGTGTGTCAGATTGGGGTGCCTATCTCCCTTCCCTCCACTCTGGGGTCTACTGCTGATTACAGACACGGCTAGTCTATGATCGAATGCCCAAAAGAACAATGCATACATTGGAATGCAGCAAAACAGAGTCACATCTAAAAACAATCTGTTCTGTAGCCGTAGTCACAAAAAGTGATGCATCACAAACTAAATTCGTGAAATAAGGTTATTTTAAAATTAGTATATTTTTAAAGGGTCAGTATCATTGTTCCTACACATACAGCCCAACCATTTTCAAAGATAAAGACAAGTATCTTCGGATGAGAATATTGTACTATCAATCTGACAATGAGGACCAATTTTTTTTTATTCTATTAAAACATTTCATTCATTATAACATAATTACCCACATTAGTATAACTTACCAAAATTAAAATATCCTACTACATAGTTTTCAATAAAGTGAAAAATGATTTTAAAAACAAAACACAAAAAAGTCTTATTATTTTGATGTATATAAAAAATTAATTATTTCTCATTATGTACTAAGTATGAATCTTTCTCAACCCTATTTTGAAAAATAGGTGTTAGTTCTACAAACTCCTAAACTATACACATGGCAACACTTTAATAACTTTTTTGTTAAAAGTGGTGCCGCTAAACATGATGCCGAGATCACGATCAACTTAACATTCACTAACTTTCATGTAACCTAGGGTAACATAAATGTTCTCCTTGTGTTTTAAAATGAAAACCATCATGATGCAGTTAGCTTAACGTTCACTTAACTCAAGGGTTGTCCAGGAGAACTTTCACATTAAGTGAAGGTATCACATGTTCAACCTAGCCAATCATGTTTCGAGAGATGTAAACAGGGCTATTTAGTGCTTCATTTGTTTGTTTACGGTATGCAGAAGAGTTCTTTGGCACACTTTATTCTGCATTTCGTGAACCCTAAAACGTTGTAACCTTTTGTTACATTTTATTATGTAGATCCAGTAAGCTTTTATTGCAAGTACTTTAAGCCTAATCAGTCCCAAATGATTATTTTTCATTTTGGTGAAGAATTTATTTTTTAAACTTCCAAATCCATTGTCTGTGTTTTTCTTGAGTTATTGCATTAAGTTATGTTAATCCTAATCATACACTAGTTTATTTGCATTACATGGACGTTGTGTTGATCGTGATCTCGGTATGAGGATGAAAAAAATAATAGATATGTTATTGGTGTGATGGTATTTGGGAACTCACCTTCAGTAGCTTCAGTCTTTTGATTTGATCTCCTACTGTTGCCTTATGACTCTTTACACGCTGTTCCATTGAAGTGTTGCCCTCCTTGTTACAAAGTTCCTCGATGTCTTGCTGAAACTGCCTGAGTACAAGAGTGGGTATTTAAAATATGATGTAATATTTTAGCAATGGGCAGAAATGGTAATGGTAAGTAGAGTTGAGAGTGAAATAAGAGAGTAAAGTGGTTTTTCCCCCCATTTATTTGAGCTATTTAACATACACTTTCTGAACCGAATGATTATATTAGCAGAATACTTATAAACTAGCTTAAATCTAGAGCAGAAAACAGCTAGCCTCATGCCATTAGTTCATCACTGTGAAAGGGTAAGCCCACATTTCACCAAAGATAATTTTTTCGGCCATGTCAGGAATCAAACCCGGGACTCTTAACTAAGTAGAGACACACACTACTGAGCTGAGGTGTTGGACAGTAGATTAAAGTGAAAGCTCACAATTTAAAACATTACTTTGACTACAATGTGATGTCCTAGGAACTTAAACGTATGTTTTTAATTAGAAATATACTCCAATTTTCTTAAAAATGGACATTGATAGCTAGAAAAAGTTAATTGATTTACTTTCACATATTCATATGTCAAGTAATGTGGTTTGCAGCTGTCACTTTTATTATTATAATATTATCAATACTCAGGGCTTTTTTTCTGTTGGAACGTACCGGAATGGCGTTCTGGCACTTTTTTGGCCAAAAAATAAAGAAAATTATCTTTTAAAAAAAATCACAATTTTTTTTCCTCAAAAATAACAAAATATAAATTTGTATTGCGATAACTAGCGCACCATGTGACAGCTTCTGACATTACCAAGACTATCCCCAGTTTAAATTTACTCCAAAAGGGAATAATTGAGAAAAATTAACATTTAGAGGTTGGTCACACAGTATTATGTGAGATATCGTACAGTGCCTGTCTCTTGAGGTTTCGTGTTCATTTTCAAAGATTTGTTATCTTGTGATTTATGAACTTTTAAATTTAAAACCATGTAACAAGCTAGTTTACTTTTTCTTTCTTTCAATTTTTAGTTTGTGATGGATGTACGGGGTAGTTTTGGTCAATAGTGATTTTGTATTCATAGTGTGTTTGCTAAGAAGTTTTCACAGTGTATTCTAGACTGAATCTTTTTTTTTTCAAGAAATTTCTTTAATTTTCTGTCAAAAATGAAGAAAATAACATCATATTTTTGTGCGCCTCCCAGTAAAAAAGCAGAAATTGGATGAATATGAAGGTAAGGAAGTCTCATTTCATGTTTCACCAGTGAACAGTGAAGCTAGAAATACATAATTTGTTTGTAGGCCCAGGCCTAGTTTCTCTTCAAATTCTTTAACCTAACATGCCTCAGTCTCACAGCCTGAGCAGGCATGGCCTAGCTGCTGGAATGTGTCTCAAAAAGATGAATTCACCTCAAAAAATGACTGGTTATTTTATGATAATGGGAAATGGGGCTGTTCAACATGCAAGAAAATTGGTCCGAGCACAGGTCTAAGTTGGACATAAACTCTGACCTCCCAATAAGAAATGGGGATAATAGAAAACAGCAGCTAACATCTTTGAGGAAAAAAATCTTTAATCACAAAGATAATGCCATGCATAAAGCTGCATTTAGAATTGAGGAAGAAACGAGGAAAGAGAAACTGGAAAATGTGTGTTTAAAAGCTATGACCAGAGAGAAATAAATAACAAATACAGTGTTCCATACAGCTTACAAGTTGGCAAAAAAAGAATCAAGCTATGACCAGAGAGAAAGAAATAACAAATATTGTTTTCCATACAGCTTACAAGTTGGCAAAAAAGAATCAAGCTATGACCAGAGAGAAATAAATAACAAATACAGTGTTCCATACAGAAATCAGTCATTCAATAACTTTGAGGATGAGATCAATTTGCAAGAGCTGAATGGAATAGACATGGGAAGGATATCGCATTCAACAAATGCATGTGTTAATATTGTGAACTCCATAGGAGAGAAAATGAGGAAAAGATTAATAAAGCAAATCTTTGACTCAAAAAGTGAGCTTTCACTTATTATAGATGAGTCAACAACAGTGAGCCAGAAGTCTATGTTGATAGTTTATGTTCGAGTTTTGATTGAAGGAATCAGTTTGAAGGAACCGCTGAACCTGTTCATTGACTTGATTCAACAATAGAGTGTAACTGCAAATGGAATATTCTCAAGCGTGATGTCACACCTTCAGTTAGTAGGATCCACTGAAGAATTTCTGAGGAATAACTTAATTTCCTTGACTTGTGATGAGGCGGCTGTCATGTTTGGATCGCGCAGTGGTGTTTCAACACTTTTCAAAGAAAATTACCCTTTTGTCATGTGACATTGTGAGAATCACAGACTAGAGCTGTCTATCCATGATGCCGTAAAATATGTTGGTGGTATAAACAGATTTAAAAGTTTCTAGGACAAGTTATATGTGATTTACCACGCATCTCCTAAAAATGCAAGAGAGCTTAAGGTTTGTGCAGAAATGCTGGAAACTCAGGTTTCTAAAGTAGGTAAAATTATGTCCATTAGATGGGTTGCCTCAAGGTACAGCACTGTTGCTGCAGTATGGCAAAATTATGAAGCGTTAGTTTTACATTTTGAAGAGGCCAAAGAAGACAAGACTAGATAAAAAAAAAAGGATCGGGCTATGTATGAAGGCCTGCTGAAGAAAATAACTTCAGTTAAGTTCATTTTAGATCTTGGATTGATGTTTGATGCTCTTCGGGAATTGGTAGAACTAAACCTTGAATTACAAGAAAGAAATATGGATCTTTACAAAGCTCACATCAAAGTCAAAAATATAATTGAAGTTTTTGGGAAGAGAAGGGAATTTACAGGTCCAAACATACAAAAAGTCTCTTAAAGCCACCGCAAATCTGAAGTTTGGTGGTTTTGTTCTACACAAAGCAGAGTAGATGGTCCTCCAATTTTCTAAAGTGATTTTTATGAGAGCTTGAAGAACTCTGTCCAAAAAAGACTCCTTTATAGTAGTGATGTGGAAATAGCCAGGTGTGCTATAATTTTAGATTCTAGGAAATGGACAGCAGGGGCAAAAGACAACAAACATCCTTTGTGGAGAAAAAGAAATCTCTAAACTGTCAAAATGGTTTCAACTCAATGAGAGGGAAATGATTCGCGATTTCATGGAATACTAAAAATCATCTGACTTGATGCCTATAAGGCTCCTTCAACTTAAGAACGTAATACACACAATTCCAGTGTCATCAAGTGAGTGAGAGGGTTTTTTCACAAATGAACTTGATTGTAACACCAGATATCATAAAAAACCTCACGTTCATCAGGATTGTTGGACCACCTCTAACCAGTTTTACTTGGTGGTCCAGGTTACTTGATGGACGTCACGCTGCCATAAACACTAAGAGCAAGGCAAGAAAAAGGGATCAAGAAGCAGTAGAAATGGCCAATCTGTGCAAAATATTTTGATTAACAGTTTATCAATATTAAACCTATAATTCAGTTAACTTAAACTAAACAGATTTGTGGCTGGTTAGTAGAATAGCTTTGTAATTGTTGTAGCTGAAGTTTGTAGTTTCTTACTTCTTTTTTTGTAATTTTCACTAGTTATTAAAATCAAGGTTTTTTTTCAAACTTTGATCCTCGCATGTCCCCATAAGTCTCAGTTAAACTGAATTTTATCAAGTAGTGGGGTATTTTAGGAGTTGTAAAAACCAATGGGAGGTAAAGGGGAGACCCAGGAAAAGCAAACACTTTGGTTATGGGACTGCTTTAAAATATATAGATTAGATAAGAGTTCCACTACCTTTTTTTCCAGAAAAAAAGCCCTGTCAATACTTAAAAAATAACATTAATAATATAGTAAAAATGATATCATTGTTGATTGCAAAAAACATATTTATATTTTCTAAAAGGTTCTCCAGATACCAATTCATAAAAAATAAAGGAATAGTTAGTTATAAAATGAATAATTGTATAAGGAACCGTCAATGGTATAATATATGAGTGAAGCAGTGGCAGGAAACCATAATAATAAGACCTTGCTAGTTAGTAAAATTGTTCAAACCATAAAATGTGAGCATATATTATAGCTATTATTTGTAGTATATATTTGGAGGAAGGTAAAGGAAAGGTGGATAAAAAAACATATAAGAGGGAACAAACACAACATGGCTGTTACAATGAGGAGAATACAGTTCGTGCTTTACATTGCTGCCACTGGATAAAGAGGTAATGGCTGCCTCTTTTCTATCCGCCTTTCCTGTACCTTCTTCCAAATATTTATTTACAAATTATCTCAAAAAGCGAAAAGAGGTTATCCTTAAAGAGTTTTATTATAGTAACTCTCCAACAATTTAGAAATACACGGAAATAATTCAAATAATTTAAATGTTTTGTTTAGATACCTTCTGTGAATTCAAAGTTTAACTAACACCTACCAGTCTTGGTGGCGTAGTTAGCTAACGCGCTGGTTTTGTGTTGAGCCAGACTGCCGAGGACAGGGAGATCAAGGTTCGAATCTCGGTCGGGTGAACTGGGTGGGGTTTTCCCTAAATGGTTTTTCACTCTCCTTCCACGCAAATGTGGATTCACTTCCTGTAAATTCAACCTTCCCAATTTCTAACCCATTAGCATAATTAATACTTAAGCGCGTAACCCAAACGGGTAGTAAGACGCGGTGCTAAATAAATAAACTAACAATTTTCACTATTCCTATTTTGAATGTACTAAAAAATAAAACTATGGTAATATTTATTTTAAATCATGATAATTGGTAGGTATTAGATGATACATTAGTAGATATTTGGTTTCATAAAGATAACCATTTGCCATGTTTTTGCCAGGAGCAACTTGTTTATCATCCATCCAACTATTTACCGATAAAAAAATGTTCACTTTTTTACCTTGGATTATTTCCACCCCAACAACACTCACACCCTCTCCCCTAGCACTTTTGTTGACTTTTAATCAAGGGTTATGATGCTACTATTACGACTCTTTGCTCATAAAGCACTATCATCTTCTTAGGCATGATCTATTATATAAGTGACCAGCATCGGTGGCTGCATGGTAGTAGACTAGATTGCCGATGACGGGTAGCTTAAGGTTCAAATCTTGGTCGGGTGTACTGTGGGTGGTTTTTTCCAAAATGGTTTTCCACTCTCCCTCCACACAAGTGCGGGTACACTTCCTAAAAATTTAACCTTCCTTATTCCTAAAATCATTAGTGTAATTAGTACATACAGGTATAACACCAACAGGTAAAAAGATGCAATGCCTGAAAAACATTTAAAAAATAATAATATTTATGTAAAATACAAGTGCCTTGACCTGTTTTGTTCCTCCAAATGGCAGATTATGCTGTGGAGCTCCAAATGAGGCAGAACCTCTAGATTAACCTTGGAGCCATATATTAATGTCTGGGAGAACAGGTCTTCATTATCCAAACAGTCTTTATCAGCAGATTCCATAAGTTCACTGTCTCTGTTGATAGTTTACATGGTTGTTATATGCAATACATAACGTCTCAACTAACAAACAATCTACTATATAATATTGATTATATAAAACTTTTAACAATCTTTTCACTGATTTACCCAAATCTAAAGATATATAAAAATGAAATAAAAATATTTAATTTGGTTTGCTTTCCTTAACAGAATCGTTTTAACACTATAAATTGTATACAATAAAATAATTCATAAAATACCATAACCCGAAAATAAGCATTTGTACAGAACAAAATAAATTTGTTAGATATGTTTTATTGGGTTAAGTTTAATTAATGGCTGCTCTTTGCTACTAATTTCACTGTTATTCATAATTTAGGTTGGCATTACACTTACAATCCTGCATCAACATGTGGGAATGTAAAAGTCACTCTAGCCACTATTCTAGATCTTCAAACACAAAGGGCCATTTTCATAGTCAGACAGTCCGCCTAAAGTGCGGCGCTATACTAAATATAGGACAACTATTTAGACCAGAATGAAATGGACTAGTTTCATAGTCAAACTTTGAACACCTCAAGTTATAAAGCTTATTCAATCAAAATATCGCAAGCATAAATATTCAATTTATGGTCAATTAATTTAATTCTGAGCTGTTGTATACATTACAAATTAATATTCATATGAAAAAAAACCCTCAAGTAATTGAATTGTAATTTGCAATAGTAACTTAATTTACCATTTAAAATTAAATACTACAAAAATTTGTGCAATAAAACCATTTCAAGTCATTTTAGTGCACAAAGTTATGTATGGTATATATAACCATAATATAATAATTTTTCATTAAAATAACAACAAGCAAAGAATATTAAAACTTCGATTCAACTTTGAGAATAGTTTGTAGGTTCGATTTGAGTTTACTTTGAACTGAAAAAGTGGACTTCGCAGACCCTTAGTACATAATAAAGATTTTTCACCAAACAATTAAGTTATTTTCAACCAGAAATAGCAATAAATTATTAGTATTATCTTACTCAATTCATTTCTCTTTACACAAAGAAAGGGTATCATAGAGGCGAAAAGCTTTAAATACATATACTTTTTTTTACAAATATTTAAGCACAATATAATAGTTAACTTACAAAGTGTCATGGCCATTATCGTGAGGTTGAATTGACAGCTGTCTTAAACTGGATGAATTTCTTCTCATTTTGTTGAGTATCATTTTAAAAAATGCTCTAGTTGTATCTCGTGAAGATGTCTACACGATGAAAACAAAATACAAAATGAAAATGAAAATGATCAAATAGTAAACAATACCAGACCTCATCTGTGACTGGTCAGAGATGACACTTGCAAATCTATAAAAGCTTGGTGTGGTCAAAGTTTGAGCCTATTGGAAGTTAATATTCAAGTAAGAATGTGTATTATTAGTTATTACCTAGATACATTATTGCAATAAGTAATTTTTGATAGTAGGATTAGATAAGCAGTTTTAGATATGCTGTAATGGATAGAGTTGGTTGTGTCGTGTAATGATATTCCCTTATGTTAAGAAAGGTATATTCATCACATTGTTTGTTTGTAAGCAGGTTGTGGCCCATCAAGTAGGTGATATAGTGTAGACACAAAGCCGTCAAAAACAGTAAGGGAATAAATGAAAAGTATTTAGCAACAAACAAACCAAGTGCCAATTTTTTTTATTTTATTTTTTTTGTTGTGGTTGAAAGTGCTCGCCGCTAATTTGTTGTTCCTGGCCTAAGAGCTCAAAATCACTTGCTGTATTCCGGCACTCGCTAATCTATCTGTTGGGCTATTTACTAACTATTTTATATTCAGTTGTTATTTTTTAATCTAGAGGTATATCTCGTATGAAATTAATTAATTTCTTAGCCTTGTTAGTTTAACTGCTAGTTTTGCTTTAGAATGGCCTCCTTAAAAGATGATATGATTGTTTTGGAGCTAAATAAAGATGTATCTGGCAGCGAATCTGATAGTTCTGATGATAACGATATTGATATTGAGTGTAATAATGATAATAAAGATCCTGAATTATTTGATAAAAGTAATAGTGATCTGGAAAACAATTTAAATGTGGGTGGTGATTGTAATGGTGCTGTAAGGCGTTTTCAACCACCTTTGTTGACATTTCCTGACAAGTTATAATTTGATGTTCCAAATGAATATGTGGGAAATACTGGTCCTGTGCATGACTTACCTGTAGGTTCCAATGAAATATGTTATATTAAAATAGTGATAGGTAATAACATTTTCCATCACTTTGCCCAAAATACAAATAAATATTCCATGTTGAGGCAACAAAAAATAGGTAAAGTGGATCAAGAGTGGTATGAAACTACAAAGAAATAAATACTGGTCTACATAGGAGTATTGGTTTTATGGGTGTATTTGATTTGCCAGAAACATCCAATAACTGGCACAGTTCAGAACATTGAATGTACTGTTATTCGTAATTGCATGACATTCAAACGTTATAAGTGTCTTACAAAATATTTTCATGTCAGTGATGTAAGAAAAGAAAATACACCAGGGGAAGAGAACCACAACATACTTCAGAAGGTAAGGCCTGTTCTTGATATTATGGACATGTTCAATAAATGTTATAAGACCGGGAAAAACTTGCTGTTAATGAAGCAATGTCTGCATTCAAGTGTTGTCACTACATAAAACAATACGTGAAGGCCAAGCCAACAAAGTGTTGGTTCAAAATATGGGTCCTCATGGATCTGTTCTAAAAGCAAATGTGTATCTTAGCAAGATAGAAGCAAGACATAAAGACATGCTGTTGGGAAACCAAGTTGTATTAAATTTACTAGAAGGATTTCTAGGCCAGAATCACCATGTGTACTTTGACAGTTTCTTTTCGTCTGTAGGGCTCTTGAATATACTGCTCCAAAAACACAAACATATGCATGCTGCACCTCAAGGACTCACTGCAAGGTGTGACCTAAGGAACTTAAACATCCCAAGAGCCTAAAACTGAAGAGAGGTGACAGCAAAGTACTGCAGTCCGGTAATGTGGCAGCCACTGTGTGGCACAACAGGGATATTTGTGTTTTGTTAGCCAATTGCGACCCTAGTGAAGGTATGTCAGTACAAAGGAAAACCTGTAACAGAAATGAAAGGTTTATGGTTCCTTGCTATTGCGCCCTAGTCAAGTATACCAAATTAATGGATGGTGTTGACAGAGTCAGCTATATAAGCATATAATATTCTTTGGGCAGAAAAACAAAAAAATGGTGGAGATATTTGTTTGTATTTGTATTCAACACTGCCATTGTTAACAGTTTCATAATCTATTATCAAGACATGGATACACTCAAAAAGCATTCACCTTTGCACTTTACAAGCAAATGATAGGAAACTTTTCCTCGCACAAAAGAGATGGGAGTAGTTTCCGACCAAAGGTCATTTTTTAACAGAAGTCGAAGCCAAACTTCGTTTTCTTTTTCACCTTCGGCCGAAACTGAAGCCAAAGAAATCGCATAAATTGTTAACTATCCCTATTTTTAAGTTTGATGCAATTTGTTGCATTTTAAATTTAAGATAGTGTTTATTTAAATAACAGGTCATATTTTTTACTGTTGATAAAATAAAGTAGAGCACATTTCCTAAAGTGGGATTGAAAATAATAAAAGACAAAATAAAATTATTATTATTTTTATTGCCATACAGTCCTGTCCAAACAATTAGTCAGTTATCTTTTATGTATATAATAATTAATTACATTAGCCATAGTAATAGGGTAAAAGTTCTTAATAAATCTGATAGTAACAATAAACTACAGTAAACACAGACCATGTGTCACCACTACTGACTAGTCTACCGGCCGGGCACCTAAATCCAACATGTAGTGACTTGTCAGTTGTCACTTGTCACGTGACAGATCCTGCACCACACCCACAAACATACATTAGGGAAGGTAAGTTAAAGGAACATTCGGCTTCGGCAAAACCTTCGATCTGATTTTGGTAAAGCCGAAACTAAATGTTCATTCGGACACTAGTTGGGAGGAAGAGAAGCCTCCCAGTTTCTGTGCCTTCACCAAAAAATCTACATTAAATAAAAAAGTTCCTTCAGGTTGAGGCATCCAGACTTCATGGAAGTGTAAGAACTGTGACCTGTCCCTCTGCAGAATTGATTGGTTTCTTGAATACCACCAGGAAAGGGGAGTTGGAATTAAAAACTAATTGTAAATATGAATTAAATAAATTGTATAGACTATAATATGTAATTCCTAGTAATGTCAATGTGATCCCTAATATAATAAGTTGTTTCTAAAAATGTTGACATGATATGTTAATTACATCCTGAGTTGTTTATTATTATCATCATCATCGTTGTTGTTGTTAGCACCGAGTTTTACTACCCATTCGGGTTATACGCACTTACGCTAATGTGTAATGGTAGGGTGATTGTGAGATGAAATGGAGGACCTACAGTTTAACGTGGAATCAGAACCACGGTTGAGGCCTGGCATTCCACACATTCACAAGTTGTGATTAATACACGTCTTGTCAGAGGTGAAGGAAGGGTTTGGTAATCAGATAAATCTGTACTGGGACCGAGGATTGAACCCTGGACCCTCAGCACAGAAGTCTGACACCTTACCCCTAGACCACCAGGTCACCTTATTGCTTATAGCATAGACTTGTGTGTAAATTTTCATGTTATCAAAAATATAGGGGGATAGTGGTGGGTAACTGGGTTATTATAATAGGGCCGGGGAAGGGTTAAAGTGAGAGACAAGAGTCCTCTCTATGCTGTAAATAATTATGAAAGTGTTTAATCCATTGTGCTGCCATCTACAGCTGTCCAAACCAACTACAATTTTGTAAAGGTCTTTTCTTCAATTAGCTACAAACATCCAACCACCAGAATGCAGAAATTTTAATGTATTTCTGTCATTTTCTGATAAGCACCAAACAACCAAGTGACAGAGTTTCTTGCTTTAGCTACTCTATTTGTATGTCAAAGTGTGTATGATTGATTCTTATAAGCTGTGTAATCCTTTTTGTGATACCAATTGTGAGTTATTTTGTTTTAGGAAGATGTAAATATGATTGTGGTTATAAAACATTTTAAAAGTTTTATGAATAATCTATAAGCATGTAAGAATGTTCAAAAAGATTAGTAGACTTGGCACTTGCCACATTTTATACAGAAGACAACCAAAATGATAATTCAAAAATATCAGAAGAAGCTGAAATTATAAGTGTCCCTTTTATCATAATTTCACACGATCTAACTTCCTACACCTATAAAGTTCAATAATATGCTTTTATGTTGTGTTATCTGTTCTTACAATGTTTTAATTTCCTCATGGGCAAATCTTTGTCTATTTATAATCCTAGTTCAGTAACAAATTAATAACAATGTTCAATATACAGATGAAGACTATGTAGAAATAATGAGGAATTGTTGCTGAATAAATAAAATGAAAGCTACAAAAATGAGTAACAATGACTTTTATGGAACAATTTCACTGGATAATTTGATATTGAACCGCAAAGTTGACAGTACAGCCAGAAAATAAACTGGTTCAAAATATGAGAAATAAAACTAGTTAAAGGAAAGCCATTCATTTTATATGTTAAAATGAATAGGATGTGGTCTACTTTGAAGTCGACATTAGTAAGAGAGTATGTAGTCGTCCAACAGCTACAACATTTCCGATTGGAACCTTGTCCCACTTTGGCCTAACAGCAAAGCAATATCTTGTTCTAAACTGTCAGATATTAAATCAATCCGTCATCTTATTCCCAAAGGTATAAAACCTTTCTATAATAATTTATTTAATAACCAAAAGATCATCGATGATGACATTGATGGTTATGATGGTGGACTTGACTTTTCCACTGTAATTATTAAATTGAAAAGACAGTACCAATAAGAACAAAACTTTTGTCAAAATATTTTTGAAATCTTTATTGTTAATATTAACTTATATTATTAGTTTCACAATTTTCAACAATAAACCAAGTGGCATTTATTTAGGTTTGTGTATTATGGTTTAGTTGACAAAAATAATCAAGTTTTTTTTAAATGTGCAACACTCAACCAGGTGTCAAATAATTTTTTTATTAAGTGTAATACTATGGAATAAAAACGCCGCGCTTTGGGCGTCAATTGTAATAATATTGATTTATCGCGCCTCACTTTCGGGCGTCGATCGTAGTACTATGTGATCAATCGCACCTCCTTGGGTCGTCGATTGATTCACCGCGGATTAATTCCCTGTTTAATGCTGTGATGATTTTAGGTTGTCTTAAGCTCCATTATCGAGCGCCTATCATCACTGTACGGAAAAGATACCGTTTAATCAGCTGTCTATAGCTCTGTGTTCGAGCACTAATTAAAACGGTATATTAATATAATTAAAGAAAGAGAAATGTTGAT
The DNA here is from genome assembly GCA_902141385.1 of Timema californicum. NCBI lineage: Eukaryota > Metazoa > Arthropoda > Insecta > Phasmatodea > Timematidae > Timema > Timema californicum. The sequence continues at coordinate 21,378 of CABFOW010000585.1, forward strand.
GGCTGTTATTTCACACACGGTTTATTTATATTACACCAGTAAATTACTTGCACATATTTAAATTAAATGTTTTATATCACTGCACACTTGTGATATTGATGTGATTTATATTATACTATGTTAGACTGACTTGTGCGTGAGCGTGATCTCGGAGATCGTCCTCCTGCCATAAACATACGCACAATGGTTTATATATGACATACCCCTTGCATTTTCTCTCCCCTTTTCAACAGTGTAAAATCCAACTAATAGAAAGAGTCCTGGCAACAGGTTTTGTGAAGGCTAGCTTCTTATTGGTATAGAGAAATGGCGTCTTTGCCAAATACTATGAAGTTGTTCCTTTTAACAAGAAACAACGCAGTAGATATTTTAACAAGAAAGATGGTATAAAAAATATATTTTAGGGTGAAGTCCTTTTCACATCATTTCTGGGAATTGCATGTTTCTTCATGGATGAATCTTAAAAGGATACTCTACCTATATTACTTTAAAGAAAAATTACCTTCATCCATGACTTTTTACATAATTTAGATTAATCCAAATCAATACGTTACATAAGTAAATAGCAAACCATGTATAATGGCATTGTAGTATATTACAAAACACCACATTATAATGTAAGTTTATGCAATTAATTTTATTATATAAATAAATGGCAATTTATAGTGAAGCATTTACTTTGAACTCCATTTACTCAGTTTCACCTTAATGGCGCTTGGATCTTTGTTGCTTGATGCTATTCAAATATTGCTACATATTGATCAGGGAATAATGCCAAAAATAGCCATTGACAAAAAATTTTAATTCAATTAAGAATAGTTAAATTATTTACAAATACTTTAAATTTTATTAGTTTTAAGCTTCCTTAAAACCAAATTATTTTCTAAGAATTATTTTAACAACTTTAATAACAACTAATCCCTTCACATATTTTGATGAACAATGCTTGTCATTAATAGTGTGCCAAGCAGAGGGTGAGCAACTTAGAAACAACCCACTGCGGGAAAATGTAGGTTACCAAACATGAGTTTTAATTTGCTCATCCTGTATAGTTGCAAGAGTACTTACTTATATCTCTTAGATGGATTATATTAGTGGTGTATCTAATACATGGCAATTTTACTTCATGTATATTTCAAACATTTACTTTAATTACCAAGTTAATATTTCTTTGAGATAACTTATTTTTTCATTATTAACCATTATTTACTTTAGACCAGTGTTTTACAAATTTTCTCCAGTTGTGTACCCCTTTTGGGGCCACAGCCTAACCAACATAATCCATTTATCTCTTCACAATAAAAAATTATGAAACTAATATCTGCTATACATTTCATTAAATCTTACTACCAGTTCAGGTTATATACATATATGATAATTACTCTAATCAGGTAAGAATGAGGAAGGGAGCATTTTAGAGGTAATTTACTCATATTCGCAAGGAAGGAAAGTGGGAAACACCCTCAATGGACCCAACCGGGATTCGAACCTCGATCTCCCCATCATCAGCAGGTCAGTGTAACACAAGAATGATGACTTAGAACATTTTGGTCACTGGAGGAGGTACTTGTATCTTGTAATTCAATATTTCCAAATTTTAATAAAATATCATTGGGGATACATAAATGGTTGTTTCAAAGCGTATATAAAATTTTTGTGATAAGTTAAACAAAGCCGCGACCGAGTGGATAAAAATCTTCTAAAAGTCAATATTGTCTTGTCAAAATATGCGCTAATTTGTTTAGCAGACTCACTTTAACTAAGAACTATTTAATGATTAAACAAAGTTCATTGGTATATTGTGTACTCCCTGAAAAATTTCCTGTACCCCTAGGGGTACACGTACCACAGTTTGAGAAACACTACCTTAGAGCAGTGAATATATAAAATGGTTTCAACTAGAAAACAGAAAGTTTCTGACAAATATATTATATAGATATTGTGTGATTCAGATAACTAAAATGAGTTTGCAGTTTTAAGTGAAACTAAAGAAAGAGATGGGTCAAATGCACTATTTTACGAATCTAAACCATTTTGCCTTCAAATCCTGAATATTAAATTAAAATATTGGAAAAAAGTATGGACATGAGAGGAAGTAGAAACATAATAGAACAATAAAAAATATATATATTAACTAAATGTTAACCTTTTTTGCTAATATGCATTAATTATAACATTCATACATTCAATTAAGAATTAAATTAATGGTCTGGGGTGTGGTTGTTTAGGTTTTCCAAAAATTACATTGGGGCTGAACCACCAAGCAGTATTGAATGTATAAAATAAAATTAAATTAAAAATTCTGGATTTTTTTAACCTCAAATTTTCAAATCTTAAATATCTTTAAGGATTTGAGGATTCGAGGATTCCATCCTTCAAAATGTTTCGTAGCTTTCCACATAAAGCCAAACAATAAAATAGGGTTCAGTTACTTAAGGAATACATTTTAAATAAATTGCTGGTCTTGATGGTTATTGTAATAATACATGTGTTTATTAGAAAAAGGAGCGAGAGGAAGGAATAACAGGGGAAACAGGGAAGAAAGGAAGGAATAGAGCAAGAAAGGAGTAAGAGGAAAGAGAAAGGGAGAAAGGAGGAAAAAGAAGAAGAAAGGAAGAAAAGAGAGAAGGGGAAAGAAAAAAGGGTTAAGGAGAGAGAGTGAGAAGGGAATAAAAGAAAAGAGTAAAAGAGAAAGGAAATAAAGGAGAGAGAAATGAGAAAGAGAGTAAGAGAGAGAAAAATGATTAAGGGAATAAGAGGGAAAAAGAAAGTAGATGGGGTAGGAGAAAGTGTAAAAGAAAGAAAAAGAAGAAGAAAGGAAGAAAAGAAGAAGAAAGGAAGAAAAGAAGAAGAAAGGAAGAAAAGAAGAAGAAAGGAAGAAAAGAGAGAAGGGGAAAGAAAAAGGGGTTAAGGAGAGAGAGTGAGAAGGGAATAAAAGAAAAGAGTAAAAGAGAAAGGAAATAAATGAGAGAGAAATGAGAAAGAGAGTAAGAGAGAGAAAAATAATTAAGGGAATAAGAGAGAAAAAGAAAGTAGATGGGGTAGGAGAAAGTGTAAAAGAAAGGCTGGTAAAAGGAATGGGAGAGGACAAGGAAGGATGAAAAGGATGTTTCTCAAGGCCTTCAAACATACTATAGAAGCTATATCTGTTAAATTAAACTTATTCATAAAGGTATTGGTGATTATCATGGCACCAATTAAAGTCTAGACTCTAGAGATAAACAAACAAAATCCACTTTGACAACGTTTTAACTGGATGTTTTAAACTGATCAACTATACTTAATATAAGGTAGTTAAAAATGTATATATTTTTTTCAAAATTGTTGGTGAAGGGCCCCTTCATTTCCCTCACATAACAAGCTGCACAGATACTCTGATAAAATATTTCAGATCATTGAATTGAAAGGGAAGAGGATGTAACGGTTTGTGTAACTCAATTGAAGTTTCTGGCATTAACACCCTTGGGACAAATTAAACTGAAGTTTAGATATTAAAGCTGGGAATATCTTGATTGCATTAGCTTTATTTTAATATCTGGGAATATTTTATGTAAAAAAATTTGGACATTTATTTGGGAAAAAAGGTTCAATTGAAATTTCCAAAATCGAAAAAATTTGTAAAACGTTCAAGCTTGCATTTTTAGTAATATACCTTGGTCAAGTAGTTTTGGTGTAGGTGTTTGTAAACTAATAAGTTTGTTTTAATATACAGTACATACCTCACTCCAGTATGCCTGCATGAGATGTTTGTAGATCATAAGGTGTTTTTGTAGAACATCCAGTACTCCTGCATGAGGTGTTTATAGGTTACAAGGATTGTTTGTAGAACATACCTCACTTCAGTACACCTGCATGGTGTTTATAGGTTACAAGGATTGTTTGTAGAACATACCTAACTTCAGTACGCCTGCATGAGGTGTTTATAGGTTACAAGGATTGTTTGTAGAACATACCTCACTTCAGTACACCTGCATGAGGTGTTTGTATATTACAAGGATTGTTTGTAGAACATACTTCACTGAAGTACTCCTGCATGAGGTGTTTGTAGATTACAAGGATTGTTTGTATAACATACCTCACTTCAGTACACCTGCATGAGGTGTTTGTAGATTACAAGGATTGTTTGTAGAACATACCTCACTGAAGTACTCCTGCATGAGGTGTTTGTAAATTACAAGGGTTGTTTGTAAAACATACCTCGCTCCAGTATTCCTGCATGAGGTGTTTAAGCTTGTGTCTCCGACTTGTCTTGCACATGAAGAAACAACTCTGACACTGGTTGTATTTGAGGCATTGGAGACACTGGTACCTCAGACCTGTCAGCGGATACATCTTGCATGTCCTACATTTCACATCATGTATCACTGCACACAAGAGTACACATGTGACACTCGCGATATTAAAACTTGAGTTGTTGCTATGCTCTTAAGTATCCTGGTACAACTGGAGTAAAATAGTTACATGACAAGAGGTTATTATACACCATATTTTCCTTGGAAGAAGTCCTGACAAAGAAGCGTGTCATTCATTCACTCTCGGCTGGAAACTTGAAGTGTGTGGACATTTTTTGAAGAACCCATATTTATCAACATAATCCTATATAATTTGCACTAGATATGTTATAGTTGCAGAGTTAGATGTAATAGATAAATGTAAAATAAAAAGTATTTTACTAAAACAAGATTATATTAGAATATCTGTAGAATTTATGTCTCAGAAGAGCAGTATGGTGGACATTATTTAATTAGTAATAACTTCAATAATATAATGAAATTGCCAGGCAAATAGTCACATACACCATAAATGTTTCCCCCAAAAAGTGTGATGTGACACTAAACTGCAGAAAATGAAGAAAAAATGTGTATTAAATATTTTTATTATAATGCTTTAGTGAGTGTTTGTCGACTACTAAGAGACAAACTTAAACTTAATTATAATACAAGCGTCCCAAACATGCTTCAAGCTAAATTAGAAATTTTTGTTAGAATACACAGCTTGGGTGGAGCGAATAAACAGAAGACAGTTAGTGTGATGGCTAAGATGAAGATGTGATTGTGATTTGTGGTGCTAGCTTTGGTGCTAAAACGCTGTACCTGTGGATATATGCATTGGGCAACTGATAATTAAATAAAGAATTATGTGTGTACTATGTAGTTTACTATTCTATATAGTTATGCTACATGGAAGAGATTAAGGAAATTTTACAATGATCAATTTTAGGTCTTATTGAGGATTGAATCCAATACTCTATTACTGGCCAATGCTCTAATGACTTAGCTAGGATATGTCAAATACTATAAAATTGTTTATTAAGTAGGCCAATCTATACTTATTTCCTTTAACTTTTCATATGTAATTTTTGTGTGTGTGTGTATATATCACCTCATTTTACTACCTGTTCAGGTTATACACATATATGCTAATTCTTCTAATGGGTAATGGTGAAGAAGAAACCAATTTAGAGGTCATCTACCTGCATTTGCATAGTAGGAGGAGGGGGGGATATTTTTAGGGAAAACCACCCTCAGTAGACCCGACCGAGATTCAAACCTTGAACTGCCAGTCATCAGCAGGCCATTCTAACAAAAGACCATTTGACCACTTGGACACTGAAGCGGGTTTCATTTGTAATTGAGTAAATTTCTTGCTGTTAAAGTTGAAAGCTATCTTAACACCAAATCTTAGCACCAAGAAGCTTACACTGTTTAGCAACCTCAAAGGTTAGTTATAAAATGTAAGCCTTGAACTCAAAAACATACAAACAAATATTTTCAACAAAATAAAATCTCTATTTTATTTTTTATAATATGTTTATTGCTTGAAGCAAAGTCAATATGATACTAGAAGTGTGAAATATTTTTATAAGTTTAAAAAACTCTTTAAGTATATTGAAATACATTTTTACATTAAATACGGTACATTATAGGCATTACAGCTCGTAATTTTAAGTTCAGCCCATGGGTTATTGATGACAATCTGGTCTGCCACTAGTTATGATGATTAGCTTGAGCATGTTACTCCACCCCCAAAAATTCCACTCTAACCTTACCCTACCACCGCTATTTTGTGAAAAATACAACAAAATGTATTAAAATCTTTTTTAAAAGAAAGTAATATTTTTTTGAGGGTAGAGAGAGTTCTAGATTATTTTTTCTATTTACTTTGGTTTGAATTAAAACAAAAAAATGTGATAATGAAAACAAAAACTTATGTATAAAACACTTATATTCTTTGGGAAGAAATATTAACTGTGTGTGTTTAGAATATAAAATTCAGAGATAATTTAAGATTTAAAAAAAAATATTTTAGGTGTTTAACGTGCACTTTATGAACCAAGTGATTATATAAACACATGAGAATTTCTATGAGTGAAAGATAAAGGGCCTACCAATTTTGCTGGAAGAGGTATTTTCATATACCTTCCAGGATTCTTTAACATGCCACAATCATCATGGGACAAATAGCTTTACTTCCTCTCCAAAGGAGGTTGTGCTACAGATTTTTATCGCTCAGGAAAAGTTTGTTGACCCCGGCTGGGTCAAGTCCTGAGGCGAGCAGTCTACCCAAAGACCATCGAGGTAAACTATTTTTTTTTAAATGTGGAGAGCAAAGTTGTATAGAAGTAACATATAACATAATTATATTTTAAAGGTAATAACAGTATTAGTAAAACAAAAAAATACTAGAAGAAATTACAACTGACATTTTTTTAAAGAAAGGGTTATAATCAAAACAATAAAAACATATTTCAGTTCTTTGTGAAGCTTTTAGATTTCTTTGGTATTCATGTGTTCATTACTGTTTAGTTTGGTTGTCAAAGAAGCAAGACAAATCGACCTTAAGAGTGCCATTTAAAATGTCTTGGCATGCGGTGATTGGTCACCCATGATCAAAGGAGTAAGGAGGAAGATAGTACAAGCATCTTAGGAAATATTAAATTACAAATGAAGATAGAAATGGAAAGTCATATGGAGGGGAACTACCCCCAGTGCACCTAGCTGAGGTTCAAAACAAATACTTCTTCATCAACGATGAGTGATTACCAATTGCAATGCAAGTCTAACGTCACAGACCACTGAACCACTGATGTGGAGATAAGATTATTACTCACCCTTCTCTGCTGCTTTCATTCTATGGAATGTAGGCAACCAATGTAGAAGTTGAGGTTCATGAAGAAGCCAAGTAATGAATATATCTTCAGTAACTCCTAGCATTCCTTGAGACTGTGATATAACAGATAAGGGCACGATTATAAGGAGCGCGGATTGTTTCATTTATAATCAGAATAGTGAGAAGTGACAAATCTTAAAACATAATACCATCAGCTGGGATGACCTATTAAGCAGGGCTATAGTATCAGTATACAAGCCTTTGACTCAGGCTCCTCTATTTTTTCTAATTTCCAACTCCAAATGGCTAAAGTATATTAATTAGTAATAAAAAATGTACTGCAGTAAAATGCTCCAATACAAATTACATCATGGGAAGCTTCTTTGGCATTGTGAATTTATATTTAAATAAATTTGTCAATCCAAATTACAAATATTGGTCATAAAGAGTAAAAAAGTAGTATAGAATTAAAATTATGTAGTTAGCCTAACATATATTGTTAATATAATAAGTTTTTAATTTGAAGCTGGAGTCAGTACAAGAAGTATAGAATTAAAATGATGTAGTTAGCCTAACATATATTGTTAATATAATAAGTTTTTAATTTGAAGCTGGAGTCAGTACAAGAAGTATAGAATTAAAATGATGTAGTTAGCCTAACATATATTGTTAATATAATAAGTTTTTAATTTGAAGCTGGTGTCAGTACAGTGTTAATAACTCCGACTCTGACTCCTCGGCCCTGCAGCGAAGTGGGGTAAATATTGTCTGATCAATAGTTTAATAGATAATTGATTACCTCTTGAAAGCAAATGTCAACTGCTTCAGGCACTAAACCACTTCCAAAAGCACAGGCCTCAGACAAATATTCTGCGATTTGTGTGAAATGTATTAAAAGGTTTTCCAACTTTTTCCTTGAAATACACCTGTTGTGGTCTGCCAGTTGCCCAAACATATATTGATACTTTTCTCTGAGACGAGCAGAGCACAATACCACAAGAACGAGCTTGGTTGAAAGAACCTGTAACGTTCCCTCACGTTTCCTGGAGAAAAAAAAACTAATTTTGAATCTTGTTGTTGAATGGTTGAATCATAAAAGAGAAATTTATATTTAAAAAAACACTTTGTAGCCTTAAATTTAGTTGGACCTATGTTGATACAATATCAAGCATGATTGGTGGTGATGTAAACTGTAAAAATAGTGTGCATAAGTATTTTATGAAGAAAAACTTATTTTTATAAACTAGATTATCTATAATCTAAAGATTAGATGGATGTGCTTCATTTCAAAATTAAATGGCTGGGTCTGATCTCAAAATAATTAGATACTGTACTTCCAGAAGTCATAAATTTAATCATGGTCAAAGGGAATTTTTTATTATTATTTTTGTTATTATTGCTGTTATTGTTATTATTGTTGTTATTGTTGTGATTATTATTGTTATTAATTATTTAGCATAATGTCTTACTACCCATTTGGGTTATATGCTTAAGTACTAATTACACTAATCGGTTAGGAATTGGGTAGGTTGAATTTAGAGGAAGTGAATCCACATGTGTGGAGGGAGAGTGTAAAACCATTTAGGAACTCCCCCCCTCCCCCAGTTCACCCGACCGAGATTCGAGCCTCGATCTCCCTGTCCCAGTAGTCTAGCTCATCACGAAAAGCGCATTAGCTAACTATACCACTAAGGCGGATATTTTTTTATTTTATCTTTATACTTTATCGCATGTTTGGATTCAATTTGAGAATGTGTTCACTGCATCATTTAATTATGATATTTTTACAAAATCAACACAAATAAAAAGTAAAGACGAAATTGTTAAGTATATAATTTTTGAAAAATATTTTATATGATAAAAAATGTAATATATTTTTCACAATAAAATAAGTTAATGGTGACCATGACTATGTAATTAAACATGGCGGCAAGAAGAAGAAAAATATATTTTATTTTAAATTAGTACAAATTGTGTTGAGGTTTATACAACTCAGGATTAACTTAGGAGTCACATAATGACATTTAATGCAATTTTATTTTACGTTTTAAAGAAATATGATGACTGTAAGGGAATTGTAAAGGGAAATTCACGACCAAGATGCCGACACATTCTGAAATTATGAATTTCAAAAAAGACTGGAGATAGGAGTCATGGTTTACAACACACCCCGACAATAGAACTGTCTTATTGCAGCCTTGTTGCTTAACTAAATTTTTTTATTGTAAAATTACAATTTGTAGGGAATTAAATGGAGTATTAAGAAGATAATTACCTGTTTCAGTGGACACATGGTCTAAGGCAATAATCTTGCAATAAACTAGACTAATGATGACAGGGGGGATCATAGTTTGATTCCAGTCGTACTGAGAGTAGTTTTTTCTTAATGGTTTCCCTTTCTCTCTCTCTCTCATCAAATGTGGGCACACTTCCTTTAAATTCAATAATCCTCATCCATAACCCATTAGTGTAATTAGTACATAAATTATATCCAGAATTGTTAGTAAGACACGGTGCTTAAAGAGGAGGTAGCTAGCGCATTGCACCAATATTATTCAAAATAATAGAATTGCAAATTTTGGCATTATTTGCTGTTGTAATTTGATTGCAACAAGAAACAAAAAGAGCCTTATCTGAGAATTAAAAACAATACTAAACTTATTTTAATGTTTTATATGTCACACCATATGTTGTTCAGCTGTTCAGTTTGAAAATGACATTTAGACAGGTAAGTTTAGTTCAAATACTATTTGTGAGACAAAGCACACCAAGTGTTAACAACCTAAATTCCTCAATCTCATCATCATAATTAGACAATAAAGACAATTCTTGTTCAATGTGCAAACTTATGAGTGATTTGAGACACTCTTAAGTTTATATTTATATACTCAGAAAGAACGTTGACTTTGTATGTATTTATGTTTACAACATTTTGAACATTCTTTACTACCTGAATTGTTGTTTAATGTGTAATATATAAAATCTATATCTTAAAACTCAAAGAGCATATCATGAAATTAAAGTAAAACAAAAATGCAATTTTAAATATATATAAAAGGGCATAATTATTTAAGGTTTATTCTGGCAAGAGGCTAACCCACGCTTGTACATTTCCTTGGAAGTCAAGGAGTGTTGGGTTGTCATCCTGCTGAGAATAGCATATATCTCAAATAGATTGCATCCTGTTGACGAGCAAGCATGGTGCGACAGATAGACCTTCCTGGCTTGTGAGATATCGAGATCAGCAAGTTTAGGTGAGAGAATAAGACCTTGTTTAGTGTTTGGAGCCATGCTGAGTGCAATGGGGTCGGTATCTAGCAACGACTGGCTAAATGACGGAATAAAATGTGATCTGGTGGTTCACCCCCGCCGGAGGGTCGATCGCGGGTCTATAGAAAGGGTTGTGAATCCGCTAACATGCCTGCTCCTTCGTCACGAGAGATCTACTCGGTTACTTATGTAGTAGTTTAGTCATCTGAATAGATTAATAAATATACATTATTGGACTAACACTCGAGTCTCACTCCCCACGAACCACCTATTCCAACCCCTACCGCTCAGGGTCCATCACAACCATGTAGGTCCCTATGGTGTCACAGTAGTATTGTAGTAGCATTGGCTACTGGGCACCCAAATAAAGTTAGTGAGTGACCTTACAAAGTGTTGTCAGAAGTGAGGATCAGGACTTTACATATATATGGGTGTGCCTGCGCACAGCCTGCACACACACATGGATAATATGTGTAGATATTTGTACAGATTATTGCTTTTTTATAATTACCTATCATAAATGTTGAACAACAAATTGATCATGAGTTCTGTAACCAGGCCCACATCAAACTGGCAGGAGGTTTCTTTCTGTGCAGCAAAAAATACATCGAACAGAATAGCTTCGAGCTCACTGCATTCCAAAACTATTTTATTCTCCATCGATTTAAAACCATGTCGTTCAAACACCCCGGCAATGAGACCAAGACGAATATGGTGCACTGTAAAATAGTACAAGTATAGCTAAATAGTACATAATGGAGTATAATGAACCATAATTATGGCAGCTCTGTTTTTTAGCACCACTTTTTACTACTCGTTCAGGTTATGCATATGTATTAATTGTGCTAGGGGTTTTAGGGATAAGGAAGGTTAAATTTATAGGAAGTGTACACGTATTTGCACAGAGGGAGAGTGGAAAACCATTTAGAGAAAACCACCCTCAGTACACCCGACCGAGATTTGAACCTCGATCTCCCCATCATCGGCAGTCTAGTCTACTGAGAGAGTAGCGCCTTAGACTATTGTGCCACTGAGGTGGATAGGTTATATCTGTTATCAATTAGTTATTTTAAAAAGAGCTGCTTTATTTAATTATTTATTTTAAATATTGGAGTACCCAGTTTATTTGTATTCAAAAATAATGTTAGCTTATGTATAAGTATTATAACTGTAATAAATTCAAATTACCCTCAAAAGTTTTAATTAAGCCACCTTACTTGTAATAAAGAGTTTTTAAGTATTTAAAAACATAATTATTTTATATGAACAAATAAAAATCCAACTAAACAAGTAATTATTATTTTCAGAAATACTTACTGTAAAGAGCTCTGTTCAACATCGCAATCTTTGCCGCTGTTCTATAAGATGCGTACTTGATTATATTACATTCTTTTAAACCCCTTTGTATCTCCTGAAATTTGGGATGGTCCCATTGTGTTTTCCTACTGGAATGCCTGTTGTGAAAAAAGAGTATTTTATAGTATACAAGTTTGAAAACAATGTATAAATGAAACGATCGGAAACTCTATAAAACTATCTTCACTACAGAATATCAACTATTTCTGAACAGTTTAAAGAAATACTTGCATACTGCACTATGCCTCAAAGCAGCAGAGTGAGTAGCATGTGCTAGTGTTCTCAAATCATTAGTAAGTTTGGCTTGTGTTTTCAACCTAATTATAACCTGATCTTATTTCACCTTTCACTCTACCCTCACTCCATTAAGCACTCATTTGTTCTCATCTCAAATCAAATTATTTGCCCATTTCAAATGCAATGCAACATACTAAGTGTCACACTTGAACTATAACCAAAATTAATCGAAAACTGCCTTTCCTTAATTGTTGCCTTAAATATCATTAAAGGTTTTTAAATAATTTATTGCAGTGAAAAATTGTGTAACTCCACACAAAGGTGTTAGTTTAATAAATGAAAGCTGGATATTTTGAATTGACACAATAATACTTGAATTAATTATACTTAAAAATTAAAAACATGAGTTAACACAAGTTGTATTGTTTGAGTTATCAAACAGAAAATCTTCTGATACAATATTAAACTGCACTTTCAAATAAAGGGGGCCATTTAGCCCTGCTCTACTCTTTTTTTCTCAGGCCTCTGGTCACCCTCCTAAGGCTACAACTACACTGTACTCAACTTTTGTCTGAACAGACTCGACCAGACTCACTGGCTCGATTCAACCCGGCTCTTATGCCTACACTGAACACTTATGAAAATGACCAGTTTGACCCAAGATCTTGTGAGGGGAGCACCAACATGAGTGATTCTGATAACAATTTGTTCTAATGTAAATTTAAGTTTGAACATGGCTAATAAGCAAAAAAGGATGTGAGTGCATTAATTTAATGTAGAAACAAGTGGAATTGAGTACTTCCCTACGTGTTTGCCATTGCAGGAGCATGCAGAAAAGTTTAAAGAATATCTTAGGATGAACTTACAAAACTATGACTATAGTTTTGGAGTGATTGAAGGAGACCTGAAAAAACAAGCAACTTCTAAGCGTGTATTAATTCTGAAGAGATGTGCCTAGGCGGAACGAACTGAGCAGGAAAAACAAACATGGTGGATCCTTGTGAAATTACATAGAAAAACTGTTTAAACTATGTATGGAAAAAAATAATTCTATACATCAAATTTTTTTCAAGACAAATCGGGATTTTTCCCCCCTGATGATGGTTTGAGAAAAACATGTGAGAAAAAATAGAATGGAGAATGGAGACGTCGCAAGAGGAAGAAGGAAATGTTTGGTCAAGGTCAATGCAATGCTGACGGGTCGCCTAGCAGGGTAGTATTGTCTCCACACTCCTCTCACCTCTTTCCTCAAGTAGCCTTCCTCTTCTATAAATCAGGTTCAGTTTATTTCAGTATCTCTAACCGACAGTTTATGCTCGCTATTGTTTCACTCTCTCCAATCAACAGTGTGTGTTCATGTTAGAAATTTACTGTGCAGCAAGAAATTTTAAAAAAAATTCACACAAATGTAAATACATATGAATACTAACCTACATGTTTTAAGGTAAGTCGATTATGTTTTTTTCTTGTTTGTTTTTAATTATCTTCATGAACATAACTTGTGCATAATGAGATTCCTATTCACTTATAATGAGTGCAATGATTAGGAAACATTTCTAAATACAATAGACTAGAACATATCATGTATAAAAAAGATTGTTTCTATACATCGTTTCTATACTGTAGGCCTATATAAAAAATTATAGAACCATTGACTCCGATAATATATAGAGGTCCAACTGTATTTGATTGATTAAATTAAATCTTCTAAACAACCAAGTAGTTAATGAACTAAAACAAATTGACAGCCAGTTCACTTACATAATGTAGTAAGGCATTCCTGTCCTTGTTTCAACTCTCTTCCAAGTTGCCATCACTTCTGTGTAATACAAGACATGTAGCCTACAATTTTATCATTGAAAGTTATATGTAATAATTGTGTTCTTATACAAAAATATATATGCATATATTTTAAACGTGATTTGATCTATAAAACCACACTGATACCTGTAAAGAGACAATCAATTAGTACAGTGTGTTAAAATAGATAAATTATATATTTTTACTTTTTTTTTCAGCACCACGTCTTACTACTCATTCGGGTTATATGCTTAAGTACTAATTACACTAATGGGATAGTAGTTGTGAAGGTTGAATTTAGAGGAAGTGACCCCGCATATGCATGGAGAGTGGAAAATCATTTTGGAAAAATACACCCTCAGTACACCTGACCGAGATTCAAACCTTGATCTTCCTGTAATCGGCAGTCTAGTCTACTGCGAGAGTAGCACCTAAAACCATGTGGCCACCAAAGCAAGCTCTTCAATATCGACCTCTCTAAAAATTAAGTTACAAATTGGTGCGAAACTTTAAAACAGCCGTTTCAAGAAAACAAGCAGTAGGTATTCAATTGTTCTTGAAAATAGGATTTAGGTGTATCTTAGAACTATAGAGGCAATTTTAAAAATTTCCTCCATAGGTAACTAAAAAAATGTACTTACCATTGTTAACTTTCTTACTGCAAATACACCGAATGTTAATTTGTCATCAAATTAACTAGTTTGATGTAGGTTATAGCTATAAATAAGCATCAGCTATCAGTAAATTCAATCAATAATAACGATCGAGGTGATTATGAATTTTATAAAAAAACAATGTGTATCATGACAGCAAAATATAAAGTTTGCAGCTTTATGTACTTGTGTGCAAAGTGATTATGCTTTTACCATTAAGCTACAAACATTTTACTTCTTTTTAATTTTAATATATTTTTTAATTCCATCAATTACTTCAAGCTAGATTTGAGTAGGGTTAAATAGGTAATATTAAAAGCTAAAATGTATAGCTTCAAAGTAATTAAATGAAATTTGTGTTATTAGATTTCTCATACATTGTGTGCTTACATTGGATCTAAACACATCAGCTCTGCAGCAATAGGCACACATTAGACAAAAACATCAACCTTGTCTGGTCTAATTTGCAATTAATAGGCAGAAAAGGTTTGAAACCAAGCTGAGTGTATTGACGTTTTGAATTTTGACGTATTCCATATTCACATTGTCTGTTGACATGACACACTTCACACGAATAACTAAGTTTAATAAAAACACCTCTTTATTTATTTTTACTTATGTGTTCCCTCAAACCATTCACACCCATTAGGATACATTTCCTCTTAATTCTACCATACTCATTCTTACTCCATTAATGTTAGTATGTCACTAGTCTGGACGTTTGGTAATAAACAATACAAAATAGCGATAGATGTCACGTTCATAAAACATTTACATGGGCTGTATCCGAATAGTCTACTTATGCGGCGTCGCATTGGCTCATGGCGTTGATAGCTGCATTGGCAATCACATGACCAAGTGTAGATCTGTCCGAATAGTCGCGGACTAGACCGATGCAGTCTTATCGAGGTCTTGGTAACCATGGATACAGAAAGCTACAAGCCATGCGGTTTTCTCGCGGTGTTTGACTGGCAATTGTTTTAGTATTATTGTTTTGTCTGCTAGAGCACCGACTTACACAAATATTTTGTTTTCATTAGAGCTAATAGATGGTTTTTACATAGTTTCTAAGTTGTCCGATAGAAAGCAGCACTGCGGGCCCAAGTATGTAGCCGTTCGAATAGTTTGATGCAGTCTTCACTATGAAAACCGCGAAAAGTGTAAAATTATCAAGACTGCATCAAGTCAAGTGCACTTGACTATTCAGATACAGCCCATGTAATATCACGTCATGTCACATTGAAAATCATGTAGTGGCTTAGGCCCTAGATAAGTACCAGTATTTATTTCAATTAGAGATATTGGTCTAAGCCCTTTTAAATCTTATCCTCAAAGACCATATATTTAGCTTCATTATAATCACTCCTAAATAAGCTTTCACTATTTTTTACCTGTTAGATTTAGTGAGACCTCCACACGCACCTTTCTTGATCTTCCAAAATTCATTCCAACTCACCATAATACTATTAACACACGAAAACGGCTCTATACTCTATAGCTTGAAATGAACATAGCCTTTAATTACTACAATAATGCAAGACTTCCCACCGAAATACCTTCAAAAGTATTTATTTCCCGCTTGAACATGGGGGGATTAGAGGGGCAGGTCACAAGCAAATATGTAATTAACGGTACCAGAATTTAGTCAATTACTTCGTGTTAACTTGATCTGTGGTCAACTAGACCACATATAAATATGCATTATACACGTAAATGTTAGTTTAATGTCGGCAGATCATAATAAATTTATGTTAAACAAAGGCAAGTTATGATAAACTAAATTAATTACAAAACCAAATATAAGCAAAATAATTAATTTGAGATTTTTAGCCGGGCTTATTGAATCAGTTTAGCCAACAGTCAACCATTATTTCCCAATGAGATATACAATTTACACAGTTTTTAGATTACTGCTAGGGTATTATTAAACTAGTTGATCGGAAAATATATATATATATACATAGTTATATATTTATAGTTTTATTTATCTAATATTTTTGAAGGTCAGGAGAAACAATGGCTGCAATGAGATATCTAGAAATATATGTGGAAAAACTCGTATGGACAGAGACAGTAATGAATGGGTGCTGAAGTAGTAAGTTTTGAAAATGAATGTCATAGGTTATTGTGAAAGAAGCTTCTTAGGCTGGATTGTGCAAGTTGAGATAATGAGTGTGGATTGAGTGAAGAATCACGTTAGAAGAGTGTGTGGCTCAAAAGAGATGGTTAGGCCAAGTAAGACGTGGTTAAATGTTGTAGACGAATGTGTGTAAAAAAAAAAAAGGAAACATTAGGAGTTTTAAATATAAAAGAGCATGTATTATTCGATGTATAAATGTTGTTGAAGTGAAGGGCGTATGCAAGGTAGGAAAGTTTTGAGAAAGTTCGTGAGGAAAGATCAAGTAAAGCGTTGTTTTTAAGCTATATATACATTATTTTGCTTATCCCATAAGGGAACGGCGGGATTAGATATGTATGCTTTCCAAAAATAGGATATTAAGAATAAAACTTTCTGCTTTATATTCTATTTTAATTCTGTAAGCTTCACCAATAAAAGTTGTTAAACGGTCGGATTCATAGTAAACTAATGCACATGATAAAATATTTCAGCTGCTGAATTTTACCATGAATAATCTTCATTTATGTAAGAAAGAT
Source organism: Timema californicum (assembly GCA_902141385.1). Lineage (NCBI taxonomy): Eukaryota > Metazoa > Arthropoda > Insecta > Phasmatodea > Timematidae > Timema > Timema californicum. Next base: position 38,459 of record CABFOW010000585.1, read on the forward strand.
GATGAAGAAAAGTGCTTTATGATTATAGGCACCTTGCAAAGTGCAGAATATATTTTAATTCACTACACGAGCATGCAAGACAGACACATTTTAAAACTATTGCTGGGTAAATTCAAGCGGCATCATTTTTGTCGCGATCATATACTCTAAAATCCTAACACATAACTTACAGTTTCTAGAAAACCGCCTACTTTGACAATCACAGTAGTTTTTTCAGAATTTGTTATAAAAACCTTAAAAGACATTAGGATATTATTGGGATTCCTATTTTCGAATTGGTTTGCTTTATAAAAAATTGTTTTTTTTTAAGAAACAACTATACATCGTTTTTTTTATTGCAAACATATTTTCACTCTGTGTAAAAGTTTGTTCTTAATTTAAATAGATGGGGTAGTATAAGTGTATGAAATGATCATCATGAACTGAATTTTATTTTGATATAAGACGAATTTCTCTTAAAAAATGCTTTTCACATTTTGATGTGTTTAGTTACGAGCACAGACGTTTATATAAAACATATTAATAGTTCAAAAAGTTACACAACAAATTTGTATAGTATTAACAGAAAAAAGTAGCAAAATTTGTTTAAAAGCTGATGAAATATTTATGGTTGTGTGCAGATCTAGTATACTCCTATTTGTGCAATAAAGTTTAAACATGAACCATGTGAAACATGGAATATAGATGATGTGTACCTTTTAAATGTAGTCTCACTCTCATATAAATAATTGCTGAAACTCCACGTTAGCGTTGTTTTAGATTCTAATAACTTGCTACTAGTCTATTAGGCAACAAAATTGTATTCAACAAGGAAGCGCTTAGTTCTCACCTATTACTCATAATTATCTAACTGTATGTCAAAAATAAAGTTACGGAAAGTCTAAATATATTTTTATACAATTTTAGAAGAATATGATGAGATATGAATGTCAAATCAATAAATTGAAAATGTTCGGTTGAAAGCCTAACCTCAAACCCATTAAAATATAATAAATTTTAACAGATACTGTTTATTCAGTGTAATATATAATTTTTCACTACACAAAAAAGCAATCAGTATGAAACTAACAGACCACACAATACTTAAAAGTAATATACTCACAAGAGGCAAAAACTATGTTAAAATGTCATAATTAATCAAATAAAGTGTACTATGACACCAAGTACAGGTAGCCGAGTACTTCCGTGACATCTATTTAAACCATAGTGTTTCAATGCATGTTCAGCTTTTAAATAAACTAAAAGCCGTTCCTCTTAAAATTAAAACTAATATATCATATGACACCTCTTGACTTCAATGAACCGTAATATATTTACATAAACAGGTGAAAACTTTGGTAAAAATTCAACTGAAAACGGTGAGTTTCTTCAGAGCAAAAGGAAATTGACAACAGCAATCACAACGGAATAATCAGTTACATAAGCACAGGTATCTCAGCAGGGAGTGCTGGCTGGGCTGATATGCAAAGAGCGCGTAGTACCAGTGGTGGTGCATGAGATTTATTTTTTGGAGGGGTCGGGTAAAACTTACCTGTAATAATTTTTTCTCCCCACATATTAACATATTAAATTCATTTAAATGTTCTTACTTTAAAAAATCACAAGAATTACAAAATTACTCAACAAATCCAAAAACAGAAAGAACCAACGTAATACACGGTTTGAATTAAACTTAGCAAGGGATGACAAGTATTGGTGGGTTCAGCCATTTTGGCTCCCGTGGACCTATGGAGGCTACCCCTTCATATAATACGAATGATAAAACTTGCATTCTTTGTATGACTCTGTGAGTTTTACGTAGAACCAAAGAAGTCAAAAGAGCACAAGACCATGAAATTTGAATGCACACATGTACTTTTATATCTATATTCTAGATGTATAGCGTTCGCAAACGCTCACCTTCTGTGCACCTTTCAAATTATATTACCAGTAATATAATAATGTATTTCGTGTGTGCCCTGCAACAGACAACTACATTAATAAGTGCTATTATAATTATATTTAAATTCATAAATCTTGTTAAGAACTTCAGCGCCCCAGAGTGATGGCATCCTGGACCGTGGTCCTGCTGGCCCATCTTTCGAGCCGATTTTGAGTGTAACCTTTAGCATGTGTTTAAAGCCTTGAAAACCGTAATGTACATAATAATAATAATAATAATAATAATAATAATAATAATAATGTGCTACAAGCTTTAATTTTACCAGTATTTTATCTTTTTTAAACCGTAAAAAATCGATTAATTAAAAATCAATCTAACTATAGCTTCTTATATCATGCACCAACGTTATTAATTTGGTGATCTTTCAAAAGAAAATTTAAGGGGAACTTTTAATTCTTGTAACAGTACATTTTTCGAATATCAAGACATATATATATATATATATATATATATATATA
>CABFOW010000585.1:40986-66152 GCA_902141385.1 Timema californicum
ATATATATATATATATATATATATATATATATATATATATATATGTTAAAATTTATTAGGTCTTGGGTGTTCCCTTGGTCTAGCATGTGACCAATTTTAACATTATAGGATGTTAGGCCGACCACACCTGCCTTGCAATTTGGAATTTATACAAATTAAGCTTCCCTCTCAAACATCAGTCATATTAGTTATAGACCCCACTATAATTAAACTCAATCCTTTCTTAAATGGTTGATGATATTTATCATCATGATTAACTAGTTTTCCTTTTTTTAGCATCACGTCTTACTATCCGTTAGGGCTTTACAACATTACTTTATTGAAAATCATATTTAGTTATTATTGTTATCTAAATAATATGTTTCTGTATGTTCATGTACAGTTGTTAACCTTTAAAAATTCACAACTTTGACACACCAGCACTTTATGTACTTTCATTAGCGTCATCGACTAAATACTTTTCCTGCAGTGGGACTTTAGCAGAAAGAAAACTTTAGAATCTGTGCCGGATTTGTGTACTCTATATGGAGGCCTCTGGGAGGCATACAGTGTGGGGCCTCCATAAACTCATGCAAATTACATCATAGCGGGTCGAGGAAAGGTAAAAATTAAGCAACTGTTTGATTTTACACAAATTTAATGATAGTAAGTATTTTCACTGAAAGTGCAGTGAAAAAGAAAAGTAGCAAAGTATTGTCCAGTAGGCCACATAAAAACGCTCATTATATAAAACGCTTCTATCTTTATTTGTAACAAACTGTTAATTAGAGTTTATAATTTATTTCTAATGGGGGTTTGTGAGAGCCTTTACCTGGGTGATTGCCCCAATCAGCCCCCAGCCCCGTTAAATCCAGCACTGTTTAGAATATACAAACACATTATTTGCTTGGTTATTATTGATACACGTATTTGTTTCAAGATTTTGTTATCACCAGTACCACTTAAGTTAACAAATGATTATTGTGGTTAGCATATTGGATACCTTCATACTTATTGTAAATTAATATCGAAAATTTCATTAAAAAAATAAATCAGCATTAAATTAATATTTTTCTATTAGCTTGAACCAAACTTGCCCAACTAGATGGCTCCCAATGTCCCAGTAATATTTTACATTCTCTAAAATTTTATCTATATTGACTGTACAAAAGTTAATGTTTTTCCTATTGGATTTTTATTCAATTAATGGGGTGCTAAGACCTTTGATCTCTATCATATACAGTATCCCCATGGCTTCTTTGGTCCTGACTGACAGCTGATGTCATTGAAAAATTACCAGACCAAATTATGTATCCCTACGCCAAGCCATATTATCTGCAAAAACATGTGTTTAGCAGCTGTCACTTCTGACGGTCAAAATTTAGGTATTTACCTAAATGATGAAACAAATAGCCGAAACTATTGTTAATGCATTTTATTGGGGATATTCCCTCATAGATATCATATTCTGAAAATTGAAATCGTCCCGTGCCCATGGTCATTCTTCACTCATAGTTTAAGGCAGAGTCTAAGATGGACGTGCGGAAGTCGTCAGCTCATAAACATGTGATTTTCTAAGATCACAGCCATCAGACAACGCAGCCATTAGTGACTCGGTAGTTGGTAGTTTATAAGCTGACGACTTCCGCACGTCCATCTTAGACTCTGCCTTAAACTATGAGTGTCATTTTTCAATTTTCAGAATATATACCTAAATGTTTAATGTCAGAAGTAAGCTGTGAGCTGTCAGTCATCATCAAAGAAGCCACGGGGCTACTGTAACTGGATGGACATTCTGTAGCTGAAACTTTCGAGCTGTCGTCTGAAGTCCATTGTGTAAGAGAGAAGGAAACTTTCGGACGTTTGTTTCTCTCTTATATCCATACAAGGCAAAGTGGTATTTTGACATAATTAATTTGTTTTATTGAATATATGAGATTCAACAGTTAAATAAAATAAATGTGTTGGTAAAAGCTTTGAATAGAATAATAAAGTTCGAAACTGGTGAGCTTTTTCTTTAAATAAGTTGATGTAGGCTAATGTATACGATGATTTTTGAAGGAAGCTGTTTGGAAGGCTTTATCTCATACTAAAATCTTACCCTATGGTAGTGTTTAGGTAAGATAAAATACCTCTCAAAAGGGGAATTTTACTTCCGTTCTAAATGTCCGTTTATCCTACCAAAATACTAATATATTATAGTATTCTGGTACGAAATAAAGACTTATTGATTTGGATTCCTACTAAAATCAAGGTTTAGTAGATATCATGCTTCCCGTAAGCATATAACATAAATTATCGTTTGAAAGTAAAAGTCCTACACAAAGTGTGCTATCTAAACTAATGTAATACAGTTTTTAACTAACTGGTTTCATTATAGTTATTGAACTTTCAACATATTATGATTTTTGAAAGCAGTATACAATATATGAGACAAATTTTTTTAAAAAGTAATTTATTAATACTTTCTACCAGCCTATAACCTATGTGATCGTTTGAACGTATGGTAATGTAGTCGGGTTTTAAGATACCTTATGAATTATATTTATCGAACTTTCAATATAATATGGTTTCTGAAACCAATATGCAAGCTACTATCCAACTTTAAATATAGCTGTAGTCTTGGCAGACTGTAAACAATATCAATAATAATTACATGTTTAAATATATTAAAGATTTTATTCGTACTTTCAAAGTATTACCTATAAAGATAAATTGTATATCCTTTAATGAAAATGTTTCTTCAGGAAAGTGTGGTATAATACTTGATTATTTTCAAACACTAACACTTTTATTCATCAGAGATATGTTTTTGCATAAGACTATTGAAAGAAACCGTTAAATTTGTCCCCCCACATCGAAACAGATGATAAACTTGAGCGTAACTTTTTGGTCCTTGGCAATGTGTATGTTTATGTCCTTACAGTATAATACAGTATAAATTGACTCAGATCCTTTTATTATAAGCAGTACGTGGTGTCTTTACTAGTGTCTAAGAAAATTTTCTTTTCCATTGTTAATTAAATTAAATTTAGGGAATTTTTGTTTTATTACTGGCAAGCCTGGCTAATCTATGGATTGAGTTTCTTTTCGTGAATGTTCATGTGTGAACGTGGAAGTGTAAGATTTAATTAATATTATTTTCATCCTTCATCATCATTACATCAAAGTAAATTATTTTTCAAATTTAACCAACAAAGTTTAAGAATGCCTCCTAAATTCGACCCAAACGAAGTTAAAGTTGGTAAGTTCGTGTTCAGTTCTACATAAAGAAATTTTATATATATAGTCTATAAAGAAACTAAAGCATTGCCGCGTCTGAATAATCCGTCTTAAGTTTGTTTATTTAATTGAAAAAGTGCTTCCATCAACTTTACTAACTCGTTGTTGGAAACTAAACAGAACTATTTGGCAGGATATAAAAAACATACGCAATAAAAGTAAACTTGTAGGATTATAGACAAAAAATATAACTAAACAAGAAGCATGGCATGAATATACAAAACTATGGCTGTATCCGAATAGGCTACTTCACGCGCCGTCGATCCTCGACGTTAAAGGCCAGTCTACAACCAACATACCCGCTTGTCGGACTCGCAACTATGCAATCGCAAATGCACTCGTAATTACACTTTTATTAAATACAAAATAGACTGTACAATGAAAAGTCGTAAAATGTAATTTCAACCAATAGGAATGATCACAATGATGACTATAAAAGTCAAGTTCATATTAATGTTTTCAAATAAGAAATAAATATTTAAATGGTTAAATACATATGATTTTAATTGAAAATCCTGTATTAATTACTATACATTTCCAAGCGTTTTTGTCATAGACCAAATAACTTCAAATTATTTGACTTTAGTAGTCCATCCATATTTGTGTTTTGATTGGCTCAACGCAACTACATAAACGCAAGAGATGGACAATGTTCATCTCCTCCCGACGATTGTGTTTGCGTAAGCTATTGTAGACAGACAAAATTACGTTATTGCGTAGTTGTGAGTCTGACAAGCGGGTGCATTTGGTTGTAGACGGGCCATAACCCGATAGCTGCATTAGCAATCACGCGACCAAGTGTAGATCTGTCCGAATAGTCATGAGGTGTGTTAATACATGCCCTTGAGTCCAAGCGAGAAAGAAAGTTAATCTTGACACGTTGTCGATGCTGTGTTTGATCGGCAATTTAATTTTTCGTCTGCTAGAGAGAGAGAGAGCTCGTAGAATAATGTGATCTTTGACAACATATGTTAAATATACGGGTTGTTTTTGGTGTTGTAGAGTTGTATTGTGTTTTGGATAATTGGGCTAATTTTTCATGTGCAGTGAAAATAAGTTGCCACAAATCTGTAAGTGGCCTACACTAATTCGGGTTGATAGATAGGGTTTTAAAATAGTTTCTAGAATTATAGGTAGGAAGTAGCACCGCAGACTCGAGTGTGTGAAAAGGACATTTAGCCGTTCGAATAGTCTGTTGCTGTCTTCGATCTCAAGTGAGTTCAAAGTGTAAAGTCATCAATACTGCATCAAGTCAAGTGTACTTGATTGTTTGGGTACAACCTATAACACAAGATAAAATATACTTGGCAGATTCTAGACAAGTATAATAAGTCAGCAGATTAAGTAAAATATGATAATATTGAAGAATCAAATAGCCAAAGCTATTATTTATGTTTTTAGTGAGGCTTACTCTATATAGATATCATATTCTGAAATTTTAAAAATGACAACTGGACCGGAGACCTTTGGCTTAGTATGCCAATGCTCTAACTAGATATCATTATGAAAATTTAAAAAGGACACCTGGACACAGGAACTGAACTGGAGACTTTTGGTGTAGTACCCCATTGCTCTAACTACTGAACTATCCAGAAATAGTCCCGTGCCCAAGGTCATTCTTTCACTCTTATTTTAAGGCAGAGTCCTTAATGGACATGCAAAAATTGTCGGCTACAAATGTGTGATTTTATTAGAATCTCACAGCGTATAACCCGAACGGGTAGTAAGACACGGTGCTAAATATTATTATTATTATTATTATTATTATTATTATTATTATTATTATTATTATTATTATTATTAGGATCACAAGCTATCAGATAACGCAGCCACTTTCAACTCGGTAGTTGGCTTAATGCAGCCACCTTCGACTTGGTTGTTGGTTTAATACCGTCACTGGTACAATTATAACTGTAAGGGATTGCATATTTAACCCTCCGCTACACGCATGGACACCTACAACGCTAATACAAATGCGGACTTTTAATTCACTACTGTTTTATTACAGCCGTTTGCTGTTTGATTTCACATTCATTTGTTCTTTTGAAACATTAAAGAAAATATATTTTAATTTAAAATACTATACCTATATTAAAATGACCTTTTCCATGTTGATTTTATCACTATTTTTTTTAATAGTAAGTTACCTCATTGTTTTAGTCACTTACAATCATGATGCACGATTCTCAATAAACTTAAGATTACAAAACATTTTCATACATAGAACACAATACAAAAAGAAAAATTAAATTAATGATATAAAAGAGTTGTAATGAAACAAAAACTAAAATTGAAAAGATATTAACTAATTTCTTTGCTAAGTTAACTCACCATGTACTGTACCGGTCACTTTCAGAATCATTTAGATCCATTATTTGCATTTTTCTCTCACATTAAGAGCACATATAAGAAACATGTCCCAAACAGACATACTTGTTGCAACCTTTGCACGTGAATCGAGTTGGTCTATTTTTTTCAACCACAAAAATAACACCTTCCTCGGGTTCTCACTTCTTCTGATTTGACTTCCGGTTGAACTTTTGGAATTTCAAGATCTCTATAAGATGTTGCTTTGCTCTCAAACGCAAATGATCATTCAGAAGTTCCTTTGCAAGTATTTTCAAAAGGTCCTTCCTTGCCAAGTTGGATGTAGTATTATCCTTGTAAATTATGTATACGTTTATTCCAGCAATATTCATAAATGAAAAGAATACTATTAAAGTCCATATTTGGGTTATTCTGACTACAGAATAAGCACACCTCATTTCATCCACCTATCAACACCCGATTTCGTTTCATTATAAAATGTGATAATTTCACCTTCCTCAATATGGAATGTTGATAATGCTAACACAACTTTGTTTTTCTTAGGATTATTAGACACGAGTGAAATTTTTTTGAAGGTGAAGATAATGGAAATTATTGGACAATCTTTCACTTGTATCATAAACAGTGGGATCTCTTTTATTGTTCTTTGTGATAGTCCTTCCCACCGTAAGTTTATTGTTCTCTTGTAAGTCCTGGGCTAATGGAACTGACACAAACTAATTATCACATGTAATATTTTGACCACTTTTTGATATAGGCTGCACAAGTAGCTTGACAATACTATGCGAATTATTTTCACACTTATAGGAACCTTAAAGCTGTTTTCCTCAGTAAACTTCTACATTGTTTGTATAGAACATTTTAGCATCTGTGAGGGTAAAAAAATGAATGCCGTATTTGGCAGGGATGTACTGGAAAAACCCACACTGACCTCTAAATGCATCATTTATTTCATCAATGGTTAACCTTTCAGACAAATTGTAATGCTTCTTACAGTATTCATTAAATTTATCGATGAGATATCTAGCAGCAGCTAATTTGTCTGTTAAATTTTGCTGGTTTTTAGATGTAATATTTTCAAATTCTAAGGATGTCAGTAAAAACCTAACACGTTTGATTCCTATAGTGAGCCTAAAATATTCTATTTCAGTTCCATCATTTTTACAGAGATCCTCAAGTCTGGTATGTGAAACTTTCATAACACCCCCAAGAATAAGAAGCCCTAAACATGTCTTCAATTCAATGAGAGGAGCTTCAGCTGCATCTCTATGTCTTGAATACTTATCCTGAATAAACACTGTGTAAATATTGCTGCACCTGGAAAATTCTTTTAAAATCTCATCAAAGAAAAAAAAAAGCTGTAAAGCTTGTATTAGGCTACTAGCATTCTTGGCAGTATGCAGAACACCAGGGAGGCAGCATTGTAAATCACATTCACATCTTCTTACTTTATAATTTTGATTTGGTGCAAAACACCACTGAGTTCCATCTTTACCGATATAAAGCTCATTGCAATTACCTTCGTCAGCCGATTGTTTGCTATCTGAGTAATGGTCACTCATTGACTATATCTTCATTGCTGTCATCAAATGCACTGAATTCGTCTTCATCAAGCAAGCGTAGTATATCTTGGTCATTAAGTCCAGATATTTTCCTAAATAAAAGTGTACAAAAATGAAAGCACTAACAAAACCAAATACACACAAAAAAACTGGCACACTCGCTCACCGACACATAGGCCTATATACACTGCATACAAAACTCATTTGTAATAAGTGTATATAGAAAAAATTCAAAGCTCTTACAATTTTTGAGAATGTATATTTTCAAAAACTGCCTAAAATGAAGTGAAAATTTAATCAAGACCTGTCAACAAATGAAAAAATAATGTACTCATAAAAATTAGTGTCAAAAGTAGTAAATAATGATATAGAGGTAATAAAACTTACCTAAGTGTAAATGCACGTGTGCAGATTCACAGTCCCAAAAATAAAATGTCAAATGCACATGTGCAGAATATCAATCGACAGTATACAAAAAAAAACATCACTGCTGCTAGCAGACAAACACGAGGCAACCTGTATCCCACCATGACCTTCAGAAAAGTAGTAAGGGAAGATACCAGGCGACACAGATCTCAGCTCGGTTTTACTAGGGGATGAGAAGAGAACTACGATCGTGTGGGTTCACACTCCGCGATGCGTGTAGTGGAGGGTTAAGAAACTGGTTAAGAACCCCTTTCTTATACAATTATGGTCGAATCCGGACAACTGGGCTTAGTGTGCCAATGCTCCTGGGTTCAACTCCCATGTCCAGGTGTCATTATTCAATTCTTTAGAATATACTAGCTAAATGGAGTAATCCTCACTAAAGCATAAATAATAGCTTTGGCCATTTGATTCTTAAACATGCAATACCTTACAGTTATAATAATTGTACAAGTGGCAGCATTAAGCCAATTACCGAGTCGAAGGTGACTGCGTTATCTGATAGCTTGTGATCCTGATAAAATCACATTTGTAGCCGGCGATTTCCACACGTTTATCATAGACTCTGCTATAAAACATGAGTGAATAATTACCCTGGGCACAGGACAATTCCTGGATAGAGCATTGGCGTACCAAGCCAAAGGTCCCAGGCTTGATTTCCATGTCCAGGTGTCATTTTTCAATTTTCAGAATATGATAATATTGGCCTATACGATTTACAGATAAAGTATGATATGGTGGCTTGATGTACAGTCATATTATAATAATTTAGGTAAAAGAGCCTACTCCATTGTGATACACTTTGATAGATTAAAAATAATCATTTTCAAATAGTTTGAGTAAGACATTGCCGTTAAGACACAAATATGAAATTTAGAGAATTTTTTCCCCCAAAGCTTATTCCTAGGCCCACGATAACCTCTTTTTAAAAGTGTAAGATTTTTATTTAAGCTCATTTTCACAGGTAAGCTATTATACCCGGATGTCTTTTATTAATAGAAGTGTACATTTGTACATCACCAAATCCAATTTTTCAGAATTCCTGGTGACATGTATATGAATGGTTAAGTTAGCCTACTTAATTCATACTATCCAAACAAATTGTTTGCATTGCCATAGCAGAATTTAAAAATCTGTTTGGAGGGCATAAGAAGTGCTATCGATAGCTTGAATAAAATTTTAATTGCTCTCTTTTGTAGTATTTCTGATTTATTCAACTTTATTTTATTAGTATTAGACCATTATAATAATTAGATAATTTAAATGACAGTGTATTAAAGAGTATGCCTAGTATAATTGCTTTGTGCTAGATTGAGCAACATAATACTTCAGCTTGTGTAGAACCCCTATAATAGGGTTAATTTTTATATATGTATAATTTATGTAAGGATACCAAGTTAAACAAATATCTATAATCAAACCTAGATATGTAAAGTTTGTTCTACCTTATATAGGCTATTTATTCGTTATTTATAAAACAAAATTGGGTGGATTGATAATAATATTGACCTTAAAAAATATAACACGATGTGTGGCTACTAAATAACAGGACTCATTCTTTTGCCACTTACCTGAGGTCTCAGCAACAACCAGCAGGGTCAGTTATTGATCTATGTTATTTTCTCCCTCTACCTTCCAAATTTCAAGGTTGTGTGACCAATAGTTCAGCTGTAGCCTTTATTCGAAGTGGCCTATGTACCTGAGCTTCGTCGGAATTATGTTGAGTGTAAAAGGTGAGCGTCAATGTGAAGTTTCTAGTGAAACTCAAGAAATCTGCTATAGAAATGTACAATTTGTTAAAGGGAATTTATGGTGATCAGTGTTTATTTCGTACTCAAGTGTTTGATTGGTTTAAAAAAAAATTAAAGAGGTGAGAAAACAGATCGAAGACGATCCGCATCTCGGCTGTCCTCGCACATCAAAAACAGATGTTAATGTTGAAAAAGTGGGTGAAATCGTTCGAAAAAATTGATGCCTGAGTATTTGAGCAGTTGCTGACTTTAATTAATATCGATAAGAAAACTTCTACAAAATTTACACATGAAAAAAGTTTGCTCTAAAATGGTGCCAAAACTGCTCACTCCTGAACAAAAGGAAACTCTAATGAACATTTGTGCTGACATCCTTCATAACATCGAAAATGATCCAAACTTTTCAGAAAATGTGATAACTTGTGACAAATTATGGTTTTTTTCAGTTTGACTGTTAAACTAAGCGCTAATCCATGCATTGAAAAAGTCCCAGTTCAGAGAGACAAAAGAAAGCAATGATGATAGTTTTTTTATATTCGAGGGATTTTTCACATTGATTGGGTACCTGAAGGTCTGACTGTTAACCAGGTTTACTATAAGGAGATTTTAACAACCCTTAGTGAACGCATAAGAAGACCTGAAATGTGCAAGAATTGCTCGTGGATTCTTCATCAGGACAACACACCAGCACATAAAGCGCTGTCTATCCATGGGTTTTTGGCAAAGCACAAGATTCCAGCGTTGGAACATCCATGGATCCGTTTCAAGTATGTTGATGTTGTGAAGGAAAAAGTGACAAAGCTCATGAACAGCCTCTCAGAAAAGGACCTGAAACATTGCTTCCAACAGAGAAAAATTTGTATGTTGAGGTGTAGGGATCGAGGAGGGGACTACATTGAAGGTGATAACATGTCCATTGAGTAATTTTGTAAATACAATTTTTTAGAGCATCAGTCCTGTTATTTAATAGCCAAAGTTCGTATATTAGTTTTCTCTTCATTCAACATTTTATTTTTACTAAACCACCCAAATATGATATTTAGATCATGTTGCATATCATTAAGGTGGGATGGAAGGATTTGCAAGGAAAAGCCAGTGTTTTTGCAGTTTTTATCTGATGGCTGTGATCTTATATAATCACATATTTATAAGCTGGCAACTTCCGCACATCCATCATAGACTCTGCCTTAAACTATGAGTGAAGAGTTAAGAATGACCCTGGGCACAGGACGAATCCTGGATAGCTCAGTGGTAAGAGCATTGGCGTACTAAGTCGAAGGTCTCAGGTTCGATTCCCGTGTCCAGGTGTAATTTTTCAATTTTCAGAACATGATATCTAAATGGTGTTATCCTCACTAAAATGCATAAATGATAGCTTCAGCTATTTGATTCATTAAAATAAAACAAGCTTTGTTTAAATTTTCACTGTCATTTTGCCAGGTTTTTCTTTTTAACTTTTGTTTTTCTAAATCAACTACCTCATAATTTTATGTCCACCGAGTCAATATAGTTGTATTTATTTAAACATTGCTTATGACATGTTTTGTTCATTTCCCAGCATAATATTTAAAACCACTGTTTCATTCCAGTATACTTGAGGTGTGTTGGTGGTGAGGTGGGTGCCACATCGTCACTTGCACCCAAGATTGGTCCTCTCGGTTTGGTAAGTAACATACATACTACACCATTACTTTACAAGATGTGCAAGGAACTGCATATATAGCTAAAAAAATAAATTTAATCCATCCTAGTTAACTTTCTCCACACTTCCCTATCCTTGCATTAAATACTCCCTTTGCATCAACAACATCCATACACAGTCATACATGCTATTTTATTCTTAACTCACACATTCATCCACAAGATTAATTAAATGGGATAACCTTTACCTTTGATATATTTGCTTCATCACTCGATCTTTTCATCCTCTCAACATCCCCAAACCAAAGGAAGACACTTCTTTCACAGTGACCTGTTGAATTTCCTTTCAAACTGCACTCCTTCAGCACCCATTCATCACTGACTGTCTATGAGTTTTTCAGCATACATTTCTTAAGATATCTCATTCCGCCTGCATTCACCTTGTTCTTTTGTTTCTCCTGACAAACTCACGCTTCACATAAAACATCAGGGTTAATACACTTTTATATACCACCATTTTTGCTTTTTTCGATGCTATTTAATTCTTTGAAATAGTCTACCTACATACATCCAACTTAATACTCTCATAGATGCATTCACCTTACATGGCTCATTTAGTCATTAATGAAAGTTTTAATAATTTTGTTGTTTTTAGTCGCCAAAGAAAGTGGGTGATGACATTGCTAAGGCAACTTCTGATTGGAAAGGATTGAAGATCACAGTCAAACTGACCATCCAAAACAGACAAGCTGCTATCTCAGTGTGTCCTTCAGCTGCGTCGCTCATTATCAAGGCCCTTAAAGAACCCCCCAGGGATAGAAAGAAGCAAAAGAATAGTGAGTTGCTGATCATCTGTCTGTATACAAAATGTTTGTAACTCAGGATCACAGTGCACAAGTGATGGTATTGCTCTTTTATTCTTATTCTGTTGAACCAGTTATTCTAAATTATTCACCTTTGCTCAAAGTTTTTTTATAAGTATTTAGCTTGTTACAAAAATTATTTACATTTTTGATTAATCTTTTCATTGAAGTGACATATATTTTTTATGCTTTCAGTTAAGCACAGTGGTAATCTTTCTTTTGATGATATTGTAACTATTGCAAAATCAATGAAGGATCGATCAATGTCCAAAAAAATGGAAGGCACAGTAAAGGAGATTCTTGGAACATGTCAGGTATGATTAACAAACTAATTTTCAATTCAGGATTTCACAAACATGTTCACCACCAATTACATAAAGATTTGGCGTGGTACTATAACTTACTTAAATTACTCTCTTCTCTCTGAAGAAAAATCAACAACCTATTTACCCGCCTCGGTGGCGTAGTTGGCTAACGTGCTAGTCATGTTGAGCTCAACTGCTGAGGACGGGGAGATAGAGGTTTGAATCTCGGTCGGGTGAACTGAGGGGGGAGGTGTTTCCTAAATGGTTTTCCACTCTCCCTCCTGGCAAATACGGGGTTACTTCCTCTAATTCAACCTTCCCAATTCCTAATCCATTAGCGTAATTAGTACTTAAAGCGTATAACCTGAACAGATAGTAAGAATAAGTAGTAAATAAAAACAACCTATTTGTCTGGTTATAAAAAAATCCCTTTGGGATGATTTAAGTTGAGCTATTGGACTGTAAATTGTGAAAGGTTCTTCACAAAATCATGATAGACTCTTTCTTAAACTAATGATATTTGGCTAGTTAGTAAACATTCAGTTAGATTTAGAGTTAAGTAGAATTACACCAACATGTTTGGAGATGGTAAAAAAAAACTAGTGAGAAATCAACTTGCCTGTGGAAAAATCACCCTTGTCTGATATTTGGACACTCACTTTCTGGGCCAATACCTTTTTTTGAATGTAAATTAATATCTGTTAATGTTTGTATTCCAGTCTGTTGGCTGTACTGTGGAAGGAAAGAACCCGCATGATGTTATTGACCAGATCAACGATGGAGAAATAGAAGTTCCTGAAGATTAAGTGTTTTTTTAGGTAGGTTTAACTATTGAGACTAGGGTTCTGGACATGTAGACATTTAATTGGAAAATATTATTATTTTGAAAAGTTAAGTAAAATTGGCAACTAAAAAAACCTTCAGTCAAAAGATGTTGGTCATTGGCTTGGTTTCACTTTACATATTGATAGCTAGGAACAGAATAACCAAAGAAAACCTTAATAGTTTTATCAGATTTATTTATAGAAAAACATAAGTCACATGCACATTTTGTATTTATAATGGGGTGACCTGGCAGTCTAGGGGTAAGGTGTTGGACTTCTTTGCTGGCGGCCAGGGTTCAATCCCAGGTCCCGGCACAGATTTATCTGATTACCAAACCCTTCCTTCACCTCTGACAAGACATCTTGTGAATGTGAGGAATGCCAGGCCTCCACCGTGGTTCAGATTCCACGTTAAACTGTAGGTCCTTCATTTCATCTCACAATCACCCTACCATTACACATTAGCGTAAGTGCGTATAACCTGAACAGACGCGGTGCTAATAATAATATTTATAATGATAATAGTTTATTTCTAAGGTGTTAAGCTCACAATAGCATAGACTGCAGAAGACTGGAAGATCGTGGTTCGATCCCTCTCTGATCTACTGTGGGTGGGTTTCCCATTCCATGCAAATGCAGGTACACTTCCTATACATTCAACCATCCTCATCCCTAACCCATTAGTGTAATAAGTACATAAGTGTATAACTTGAATAGGTAGTAAGACACTGTTCTAAAAACAATAGCTTATAATGTAACTAACTTATTTTCTTAATGTTTCTATTATTTGTTAATAACCGCTGTGTTAGAAGACAACTCCTGAGTTGGGTGACCTGGCGGTCTAGGGGTAAGGTGTCAAGACTTCTATGCTGGCGGTCGGGGTTCAATCCTCGGTCCCGGCAAAGATTTATCTGATTACCAAACCCTTCCTTCACCTCTGACAAGACATCTTGTGAATGTGAGGAATGCCAGGCCTCCACCGTGGTTCGGATTCCACGTTAAACCGTAGGTCCTTCATTTCATCTCACAATCGCCCTACCATTACACATTAGCGTAAGTGCGTGTAACCCGAACGGGTAGTAAGACGCGGTGCTGCTAATAATAATAATAAAAAAACTCCTGAGTTTTCACATATTGAGCTATTTCCTTTTCCAGAATAGAATGAATGTTTTTCTAAATCTTGAATGCCCCCCCTCGAATTATCTTATGTTTCTTTTAGCTAGCTTAAATGAAATCATGTAATTATGCCCAATGGTGTGAATATTTTAGCTGCCCAGTTTAATAATTCATGAACTTACTGTAAATAGTGATTAGTTGATTTCAAATCATTACAGTTCATGATTTATAAAAGCTCATAATTGCTATTTTATGCTTTTCTTGTACAATTGTTAAGGTAAATTGATTAATGTTCAGGACTGAAATTTAGTATAACTAGACATTCATATGAGGGGAATACAATGATTTATAATATCATTAATATGGATTAATAATCTTAGTATTAGGATTGGTCAGATGCCGATTAGACCTATAATTTGATCAATGTCCACTAAACCTGATTATTCATGCTGAATTTTTTAACTGCATGGCTATAAATCATCAGTTTAAAGCTGGGTAGTGGACAACATGGTCCTTTGTACTATTGCCATGCATGGTGACCCAAATGGAATGGAGAAGGGAGATTGGAGGTAGCTTACTGGTTATATTTGAAATAATTCTATGGTGACTCATACTTGGCGACTTGCAAGTGAGAGCAAGAATGGCCAAACTTTTTGGTCTATGGATCTTCTCCATAGAAGGAAAATCTTTTGTGATATACTAAATGCATGTAGTGTTTATTTCATTGTTAAAAAATTAATAATCCAATTTTGGGTTTTAGTAGTAAAATTTTATGACATATAAGAACTTACACTGAAACTGAGATTTTCTTTAAACCACATAAGACATAATTTCCCGGAATAAAGTATATTCTCATTAAACACTTGACTTTGAAGTTTGATGCATGACACCGTATAATCTTAGGGTAATTTGTTGAATGAGAGTTCTTAATTACTATGTCATAAACAAAGGTGGGATTGTAAATGCTCATCATTCATACATATTTTATATTGTTGATTTGAGAAAAATCTGCAAACACTCTTTCAATTTTGTTTTAACCGATTGACCAGAGATCGACCAAACTAGCGGTCGACTCTTGGCTATCTCTCTGCTAGAGGATAGATTTAAGGGGTGACAGTACCTAAAAACATTCAACACTTGTTTATGACTACCGAATTTCTTTGATAATTTTTTTAAAGAAAGTAGATATTACAGAGTTGTTAAACAAATTAACTCTTTAAGGGGTGTCAATTCTACGGAACATAAAGGGGCATTAAACAGTGAGAAATTTCAGGGAGTTTCAAACATAATATTTAAAGGATAACCAACTTAGGGATTTTAGACCTAAACCATTTAAGATGTTTTACACTTAAATAGACTTTAAGAGCTGTTAAAATGGGGAACATTCAAGATTTAAGAGGTTTATTTTTTGAACTTTTCCAGTAAAATATAAAACACCATTTTCAAAAGAGATTAACTAATAAAAATACTATATTAAAATTAGTTATTTGATTTGTATTATTTAATATGTTCAAAATTCTGCTAACTTTAAATATCTGCACAGCCCTCCCTATCTATATTGTTTTGTTTTTATGATACTATATTATTTGTAATTATGTCAAAGCCTTTATAAGTATTAAGTTACAATATTAATTTAAAAAACAATATTTATTTTTAAGCTAGAATTATTATTCTAAAGCTTCACTTTTATAATTTCCTGTTCATGTCCTGTCCTGATATAAAAATGTCATTCCTGTCCATCGCCCAATAAAATTATAAACTCTTTAAAGCAAGTATTGATTAATTACTTTTATAATATTAATAGTTTTAATTAAATAACTTTGAAATGGTTTTGAAATATTATAAATTATTAATAATTTTTGCACATGATTGAACATTTTAAACTTACAACAAAAAGGTCTAAATAATTTTTTGTTTACCTATTGTGTACTTCCCCCTCCCTCCCTTTTTCTCATATAGTTTCCAAAGAATATTTAAGCTTTCTAATGTGATGATTTTTTAATGATTATTAATATTTTTGACAAGAATTTGATTAATAAAAAATTGCGTTTAGTCACAAATGTTTGTTTTGTATACTACCTTTGTAATAGTGTAAAGAAAATATATAAAATTGGCCTTAGCCTAATCAGCAAAATGGCTTATTGGTCCAGCCCTAATTAATATTTCGTTGAAATATATTGCTAATATTAATTTTCTGTATACCTTATATGAGTGTCTAGTTATATTAGATTTCAGCCCCATGCATCTTACCTTGGCAATTTTATACTAAAAGTGTAACAGCAAGTTATAACTCATGAACTTCAATGATTTGTAATCATTGAATCACTATTTATACTAAAATTGTGTAATAACATTTTTATGTAAATGCTAAATAGTAAGAATGTGTGAATTTTGCTTACCAAGCAAATCAAGTAATTACATTATTATTAACTACTGTTTAGTTTGGGTGTATTGCTAAGTATCCAGAACTCAAATCTCAATAGTTATTCATGGTAGGGGTTGGCATCCCATCCACCCACTCAGTCTTGACATTTCTGAATGTCAAGTGTTTGTTTTATATTTGTTAAATCTCTTTTCAAGAACTTTGTCAAGACTGGCTTATGTGGGCACTTTACGCCACTGAGGAGATAACCTCAATAAAAGATCACATTTACTCTTGCATGTTTAGGACATTGTCTATCTTATATAAGCTTTACCCTAATGTAAATATGGAAAGGAGTATATAAGTGCAAGGTTTCCACATTCACAAGAAAACTAGGCCTCAAAGCTCATTATTAAAAATACATATTTATTAAATGTTCAGGTTATATCACTCCCCTTCCTCATCAGAAGTGAGTACACCATTTTGATGTTTTAGCACCCTGGCTAGAGGCAGATTATGGTCACTTAGATACTCTTGTTGCCAGGATTCTGTGGTTAACTGTACAAACTTGTGTCTTTACTTTTGGTAGATGGATAGAATGTTTTTATTGTTTATGTAGAAATGACTGACTGGTGTAAGTAGGGCTGCTTGAAATAAATGGAGAGATGGTTGTATAAGGTTGAGAGGGGGTATATATAGAGGTGATCAAGCTCACATCTACGAAGCCGAGAAACATTAAGGTGGGCTCATTTCATTTTAGTATTGTATCACCCGCCTCAGTGGCGTAGTTGGCTAACACGCTAGTTGTGTTGAGCTCGACTGCTGAGGACTGGGAGATCGAGGTTCGAATCTCGCTCAGGTGAACTGGGGGTTGTTTTCCTAAATGGTTTTCCACTCTCCCTTCATGCAAATGCGGGTTCACTTCCTCTAATTCTCCCTTCCTAATTCCTAATCCATTAGTGTGGTTAGTACTTAAAGCGTATAACACAAACGGGTAGTAAGATTCTGTGCTAAATAATAATAATGTATCATGAGTCAAAATCTGCATTATGTGTTTGTGCATGAAGTGCTACTGGTTTGTCTTGTTTGTTTTCAGAACAATGACCATTCATTCGCTGTGATTTTGTGGTGAGATCAATGGGTGATGCTGTTGTAGTATTGTAACTGGTATCTAAGATTTTCTTTTGAGCAATCATAGTTGGCTTTCATGAGTTATTCTATTTGTATGAGTCTTCTGTTGAATGAGGTGGCAGGTTGGTCAAGCATCTTGGTTTGATAGAAGGGTAGGAACCTTTGGCCTGATTGTGGCTGTTGGGCAATTAAGGGTGAACCAGAATGTTGCGTAGATTTGGAATGATATTCTTGGAGAACTATTTAGAAGAATTTGTAGCCTGTGTTTAGGATAAATCTGAGTTTGTGCAGTCCACAATTCAGGGTGGTGAGCATATTCATTGGAAGGCTGTTTCTTGATAGGATAGGGCTCTATTCATCTCTGTGTAGGGTATCCACAGGCTTTGAAAGCCTTACAAAAGTTGTCATTGCTTAAGGTATTCTTCATTACCTACGTTTGGCTCTGGTAGCTAGGCTATAAGGTAACAGAGTGGTTTACACGAAGAGGATGGCTGCTTTGAAAATGGAGGTAGTGATGTTGGTTGGTGGATTGTGTTGTTTGTTTCCTTCATGAAAGTTCAGATTAAGTTCCAAATCCAAGAAAAGGGCATGGTGTTGTGAAATGTTCCAGTTGAATCTGAGGGTGCAATGGTTATTTAACCTGTTCAGGAATTGTACTAATTTAGTTTAGGGATCTGTCCAAATCATGAAGATGTCATTAATAAATCTTGTCCAGCAAAGTGGGTGTACGTGTGTGGATCAACCTTCTTTTTTTTAGTAGAACATTATTTACACCCCATGAACTGAAACGTAACAAACAAGCTTACGCTGGTTCTGGTTACAAGATACTGTAATCAGTCATGGTAAGACTTGTCACCTTTAATGCTAAATGTTGTGTACATTCTGATTTACATTCCTTATTTTAGTATATAAAGTGTTGTAACTTTTAACTAATTTTGTTTTATAATAAATATTAATTTTAATCTGTATTTTCTAGGTTCTGTTCCTGATTAAACTTTTCTACACTTACTCTTATGTTTCATTTGTGTGTATACCCTTCCAATACCTGAACACTTTGTAGGAAAATAATAAAAATGTAACTCACTTCAGTGGTCATTGTTGTCTAAGGCGCTACTCTAGCAGTAGACCATACTGATGGGGACGATCCTTTGAATTTGCCAGGTGTGCTGTAAAGTTGTCAGGGTTTTAGGCCCTTAGCTCTCAACCATTTCATGTATAAAATTATATTAGTTTGCCTTTGTTTGGATATTAATTTACTAAAGATACTGAGAGTATTAAACCTATAAACACAATTTGTTTTTCCATTCATCTAGGCCTAATCAAATGGTTAATTATAAGTGTGGGGTTTTATGGTAATTATAAGTTATGCAAATCATAACCAAAGTTGTAAGCAATATAATGTTTTAAATTTAAATTCATTAACTTCATTTTCAGGCCCTTAAACTTTTAATCTAATAGTTTTTCATTATTTAAAGTCTGTTGGAATATTAGTCATCCAAATTTTTTACTTTTGATTTTAAACATCGTGCAATGTATTAATAGTTGAACTCAGAAGCTGTAAGATGCACGTGTGGTCTTTCAGGGGGGGGGGAGGTTTTGGCGCGGATTCCTGGCCAATCGGTGCCTCTGGTTTAGCGTCTGTTTATGACCTTGTGTGGAAGGAAAGCGTCAGGCGCGGCACTGGCCGGTTAGCACGCAAAGAGAGAAGACCGGTAATCACTACTTACTTTTCGTAACATGTAGAGATAGTTTCGAGATGGGGGAAAGGAGAGGTAGACCCGGTGGCTAAATAATTATCCTTATCAATGTTTTGGTGGCTAAATAATTATCCTTATCAATGTTTTAACTAATTCAGTTTTTCTAAATTAAGTATCCATAGTACCGACATTTAATATTTGTTAAAATAAAACTTCAAATTCTACGCTAAATAATATCTCTAATCGACTGTCCCTCTACCCCCACCATTATCTATATAACCCCTGAGATGCTCTACCGAAACAACTGACTTCTGTGGACGACAACGTAAGAAGAATATGATAAGGTGAGGGTGATTATCAAATCGGCTGTCCAAAGGGGGACTGGTTACAAAAATGGCAACAATGTGGGGCTAGTAATCAAAACTGATGACAAAACCAGCCGCCGACTGGGTACAGTACAGAGGATAGTTTTCACTCTGCAAATGTGAGTACACTTACTCTAAATATAACCTTCCACATCCCTAAAACCATCTGCATACAGTGTATAACCCAATCAGGTGGTAAGACGCAGTGCTTGGAAATAATTCTAAGCAAATAAGTGCTTTTAACTACTTGAGTGCAACAATAGTTAGCCGTTTAATGGCATTAAAATGAAAATATAAAAATTTACACATCAAGGGACAAAGATATGCAAGATTAAATTGGCAAGGTGGTTTACTTTATAAATCTATTAGTATAATGTTCTTGTACATATGGATCAAATGTTTTATTGTCAAGACCCGCACACACAACACATTTGTATTAATGTTCACCAGATACAGTGGGTTGCACAATTTTGAGGCACTCGTCTGCAAATTCTACAAAAATGGGCTCTAGCATGGCTGCGTGTATGGCCTTGGCTGGATCAGGAGCGTTGTCAATAGCAACCAGCATGTCTCGAACATTGGCATTCTTCAACACTTCACGCAGACCTTCACTCTCCTCTAAATCAAAAACAAGGATTACTTTTAATTTCTGAAATGTAATAAGCTGTTTTGCGTCACAATTTGAATAAATAGCTTGGCAGAGTTGCCACACACCTGGAAGACCAATACAAATACTGGAATATTTGGGTAATTTAATTGAAAGACAATTAAATAGTATTGCTGTAATAATTAAGGAATATACAGAGAATAGTTGAAGGGAAATATTAATTTTGGGAATTTATTATAGGGGTTAATATTAATTATTTTCTATAGGAGTTCGAGTGTTGACACTTATCTGAGTTACATAACCCAACCAACCTAACCAATTAAGGAAAAATAAAAAAAACTTTGTAGATTTGATCGGTATTCAAACCCTGATCTCCCCATCTTCAGCAGGCCAGTATAACATGAGTGTGATGCCTTAGACTAGGGGTGTCAAACTCAACAGGTCTGACGGCTGCAATATATAATTAGGGAGGCATTGTAGGCCGGCCTCACGTAGGATTGTATGTATTATATTGACTTAAAACATTTTAAATGTTTATGCAGAATTTAAAAATTACCTATTTTTCCCCCTCAATCTCTTTTAATTCTTAAAATACACTGATTTCTACAAACATTTTCTTTTAATATGGATGCAAAAGGCAAATTAAAAAAAAACTTTAATTGTTAATTTATGATATTAAAAATCATTACGAAAATAAATAGTTATTACAAAGACAGTAATAATAAACTTAGTTCAAAATTCAAATATTTTTCATATAAAACCAAAGTCAGGATAGTAATTTATCAGATCTACTGTTTGTTGGAAATCTGTCATTGCTTCTCACTTAGTAAATCATCAAAGTCTCGAGAAATAGTTTGACTTGAAATAATCCTTATTGTGCTTTGTAAATGTTCATCTGTAGGTTGACTTCTTAACTTCAATTTATTCAATTTTAAAATGTAGAGAAACTGTATATACTTCCGAACATTGATAGTATTTTAGCTGCATTCATCTTGATTGTGGGTGACCTGGTGGTCTAGGAGTAAGGTATCGGACCTCTGTGCTGGGGTCCGGGGTTCAATCCTCGTACCTGGCACAGATTTACCTGATTACCAAACCTTTCCTTCACCTCTGACAAGACGTGTATTAATCACGACTTGTGAATGTGTGGAGTGCCCAGTCTCCACCGTGGTTCAGATTCCACGTTAAACTGTAGGTCCTCCATTTCATCCCACAATCGCCCTACCATAACACATTAGAGTAAGTGTGTATAACCCGAACGGGTAGGTTGTGATATATTTATCACCCAAATACTTTGAATAAAACTCTGGTAGGTCCGGTTGTTAGACACTCCTCCCTTTGAGCATCTGTCCGCTGAAGCAAGTTCGAATATGTCTTGGACATTGAATTCTTCCCTCATTTTTTCCTCTTTCCCTAGGTGGGCTTTCTTCATCAAATTTACGCTTAGTAGTTTATTTGTCCTTTCTCTTTAGTTTTATTAATTGCCTTTATTATATAACTAATCTAATATAGGTTAACCTAATCTCAACCACAGAAATTGCCACTTTCCAAGTGCAGCTGGATCATGTCAATATTATCTAGATTAACTTAAAAAAAATCAATTACCTCTCATTCAACATTATGTATTTTGGATGTCAACAATATCTGTACAATATCTAATATCTGTGTTTAAACTTTACTCATAGCATGTACACATACTATTCTAAAAATGCCTGTTCTCTGTAAAATGTGACTGGCACTTCAATCCAGGCTACCAAATGCAAATACAACTAGTGTGCACATTGAACTGGCATAATTAACTACTAGCACTTAAATATTTGTGCAAGTAGAACATGCATTATGCAAACTCTTTAGTTTGCATGCAAATAAAGGTTTACACTAATGCCTAAAGAGATGTTTTATGTTAAAATTCAGATTTAGTGACATAAAGTGCAGCTTTAATGCTACCATCATAATTATATTTATGTATTTTGTAGATATTGCAGCCTGTACCAAAGAGAAAAAGGAACGGAAACAAACCCCTGAAAAGTGCCACAGACCTACACACTAAGTCAATCTGAGAAAATTAAAAAAAATGGATTTCATCACTGATCGATCATTGGAATAATTTTCTTCAACAATTATTATTTTATTTTGAATAGGTAGATATGAAATTAAACCTACCTAACAATTTTAACTTGTGCATTGGGACTGTATCTTCTGTTTCATATCTATAAGATGGAGGTGCTATCGTTTCACTACCCATTCCTGCTATGTTTTCTTCGGGAGATTCTTGACAACTTCCAGATTTGTGACTTTTCCAACAGACCACTGAACAACTGCAAAACAAGCAGAGGGAGAGATAGTATTAAAATGTTAGCCTACATAGAGTTTACAAAATGTAAAACTAGATATAAACTTGGAAAATGATCCACTATATATAAACTGGAAATTTACAAAGAGGTTAGTGAAGTCAACCCTTATCCTCCCATACAATGAACTTGTAAAAACCAATTAACACAATGTCACACCAAAAAAAAAAACTAGCATTTAGAAAATTAAAATTCTTCCTTTAAAAACACATTTATGGAAGATTTATTTAAATCGAGTTCATGTGATGTTTTCCTCCTATAAATTACTGTATGTGTCTTTATTTATGACTAAAATACTTTTTAAAACCAGTTTTATCATTCCAACAGCACCAAAAAAATGATATATAATATATTTATACACAATGGATGGCGCAAAAGTCACTCGACAATGGGTCAATTAAACCAGTTTAGTTCAACGTTTGGCAAAAGATTAGTGTAACCTGTATAAATGGTCATAATTATTTGGACAAGCTTCAGAATTATGTGGTTCTAAGACTCATGAATCATGATACACGTTAACAGTTTTTAGAAAATGTACTTTCAATACGATATAGTCACACCTCATTAAACTTGTAGTTATTGTAAATTCAAGTGTCAAGATACTTTTGTGCCATGCTGTATACAAGGTGTTTCTGTGAAAGCATCAAAAATTGAGCAGGGCATAGGGGATGCTCTACTGAATATTTAAGCTAAGAGGGATATGGGTATCCCGATTTCGTGGTTTATAGAGGATCACTCCAAATAGCTTATAGACGAGTCTAATTTTTTTTAAATCCAGTAATATAGTATTTTCTATAGGTCTATATTATATCGGGTAGGGTGCCCTTTGGTTTGGGTATCAAAACCCCTCAAAAATAATATTTTTATTTTATTTTTGCAAGTTGCCCACCTATTAATAAGGTTCTACCACCAGTGAAGTCTAGTGGTAGCGTCTTACCCGTGTGATCTGGCCCGGTTTGTGCACCTGACGGGCTTGCATGCGACCACCCTGGGCGATTATTATTAGTGATTTAAAGACCTTTATATAATCAAGCGATGCAAGGAAATTAAGACAAGTGCCTGTCTATAACTTTGTAAACAATATGTAAAAGTTTACACTTACTAAGATATTCGACATACAGGACACTTATATCTTGAATTTGAACAGTTACATACTTTACATTTCATTTTGTGTTTATTAATGAACAAAATTAACTTTTAACTTAAAGAAATTTCACACGTTGATAATATTTGCGATAAACTTAACCAAAACAGACATGTGATTAGGTTGTGGAATTCTTCTGTCAGCTATGTGATTAAAGTATAAATCACAGATAACATTACTCCAGTCTCCACACTTCTCCACAGATTAGTTAAGCATTAAACTGTCTTTTCTATGCATTAGACTTCAGTTTAGAGATTGCTAATAGCCATACTTGGAATCTTCTGGGATACATAACTCTATCTATTTTCTAGACATAGTACCATTGCTCTCTATAAAATAACAGGATGAACATTGGCTGGAATTCTCGAACTGTCGTCTGCAAACATTGTGTAAGAGAGAAAAAATTTTCGTGTATCTCTTTCTCTCACTTATAACCATACAAGACAATGTGGCATTTTGACATCGTTCATTAATTTGATTGAATACATGAGATACATTAATGTGTGATTAGTTAAATAAGTGTGTTATTAAAAGCTTTGAAGAGCTAAACAAAGTTCGAAATTAGTAAGTTTTTTCTTTAAATAAGGTGATGTAGCCTAATATATACAATGATTTTTAAAGAAGGCTCGCTTAGAAGGCTTCATCTCGTACCAGAATCCTACCCTACAGTAGTGTTTAGGTGGTATTATATACCTCCCAGAAAGAAATTTCTATTTTCGTTCTAAATGGCCGTTAATCTTGCCAAAATATTATATATATATATATATATATATATATAATATTCTTGTACGAAATAAAGCCTTACAGGTTGGAATTCTTACTAAAATCAGGGTTTTGTAGATAACGTATTTCCTACAAGCCTATAACCCAAATTATCATTTGAACGTAAGACTTCTAAGCAAAGTATGTCATTAAAACAAAATTAATGTAATACAGTTGTTAGTTATCGAACTTTCAACATAATATGGTTTCTGAAAGCAATATACAATATATGAGCCAACTTTAAAAAAAATTGTAATATAATAGTACTTTCTACAAGCCTATAACCTAAGTTAAAGTTTGAAGTATAGTAACGACATAAAGTTTGTCATTCAAACAAATGTTATCAAGTTTTAAGATACCTTCTTCATTTTATTTATTGAACTTTCAATATAATATGGTTTCTGAAACCAATATGCAAGCTAATAGCCAACTTTAAATGTAAGTGTAGTCTTGGCAGACTGTAAACAATATTGATGATAACTACTTATTTAAATATGTTAAAAATTGTATTCGTATTTCGTACCTGTAAAACTGACTTGAATATCCTTTATCGTAAGTGTTTCTTTAGGAAAGTGAGGTATAATAACCCTTTTATTCATTAGAAACATGTGTTTGCATAAGAACGTTGAAAAAAAACTTAACTTTGTCCACCCCCCCCCCCCCCCCCCCC
>CABFOW010000585.1:66166-93226 GCA_902141385.1 Timema californicum
CCCCACAATGCACAATGTTGCAGACGATAAACTTAAGCGTCACGCTTTGGTCCATGGCAATGTGTATGTTTATTTCTATCCAGTATAATATAGATATCACTGAGTACTACGTAGTGGAGAGCTCTCTAGCGGTAGCAATGAACTATGTGTACACCCTCGTGGTAATATTTAGAACTATATCATTAAGGCTACTCTAAATAAAGAGATAAAGTATAGTACCGGTATCAAAATGTAAAAAAAGTTTTATCACCAATTTTAATTTACTTATTTTACTCAGAAAATAACATTTTATTATTTATTTTAAATAACATTTATTATCTCCATACTTTGTAATTTTCACCATGCTTACAAAGTTTTTTACTTTCCTTGCCGACGGTCCTCTATTCAGTTATCTTTCTTCATATGGTTTTATTCCACAGCTTTATATTTGAAACTACGTTTGGCAACCTTAGGTCAAATATTTTCCCTAAGCGTCGGTTGATGAACCTCTGCCGTCTCTGGATCGGGCACATAGCATTTTTTTTTTTTTATAACCCGTCTTACTACCTGTACGGGTTATATGCTTATATATAATTATGCTAATGGTTTCTAGGAATTAGGAAGGTTATATATTTGGAGGAAGTGTACCCGCATTTTTGTGGAAAGAAAGTAGAAACTATTTCGGGAAAAAAACGCTCAGTTCATCCGACCGAGATTCGAACCTTTATCTCCCCGCCATCGGCAGTCTATTCTACTGCGAGATTAGTGTGTTGGACCATACGGCCACCGAAGTGGGTCGTGGGTGTATAGTTGCTATCCATGTTTCCTATCAGTAGAGATTATTCATTAAAATAATAAAAATTAAAATAAAGCGAAATAATCAGCCTAGCATTATTAGTTTAGTTTTTCAAAAGTATAATATTTATTTTTCTTGTAGTTTAAATACAACTTTACTAAAACACACGTTTGCTCGGTGGTGTTTTCGGAGTAGTATGGACGCAGACGCATTGTAGAGGCGCTGGATGCGTACTCTGGTCGTCAGTCACGGTCACCTCGAAGGAACTGGCCACATAACAAACTATGGAAACCAGTCCAGTCGCAGACGCAAGACGTGAGAAATATTTTGCGATATTTTCATGACTTAATTTCAGTGCATAAAAATGATCGTACATTCATATTAACTAGTTCCCTTCGTCTACTTTACTATATCACGATCCATACCAAATTTTACAAAACACTATCATCTATGTCAATCAAATTCTTAGTGAACCCGCTTCAGTGACCGCGTGGCCTAACGCGCCACTATCGCAGTAGACTAGAGACTATACTGCCGATGACAGGGAGATTGAGGTTTGAATATAGGTCGTGTGTAATGAGAATGTTTTCCCCAAACATTGTTTTCCACTAACTCTCCACGAAAATGTGGGTACACTCCCTTTAAATATAAACTTCGTAATCCATGAAATCATTAGCATAATTAGTACATACGCGTATAACTCTAACGGGTAGTAAGACACAGTGCTAAAAAAAAAAACTGTTACTGGATGAAACAAACGCATTTAAAAAATTGAATCTAGTAAGATTCAATTTATTGGTTAATAATTAAGAATCTTTCCACTTTTCTTCTCCATTTGTTAAGTGTTTTCATTGCACTATACCACGTATTTTTAATCCTAAAGAGTCCTGAAAATGTCCAGTATTGCTTTGTGTGAAAAACACACATGTGCTCTGAGGAGTATATGTATAAAATAATGGTGGAATATTAAACATGGAGAGCAGTTCAGAAGAGTCCATATTCAAGTTGCTCCCCGACGGAGAGGCCACTGACGAAACGGATGTTCTCCGCCACTTCGAAGCAAGTCCTCGCAAGACCTTCCATCTCACCTTCGACGGGTGGGTTGAAGTTGTACACCAACTAGACAAAGAAAAGTGATACTCACTCGCTTGACCCCATTGTAAGAAGTTGGTAAGGACTTTGGTTTTGCAAACACTGTTTTTATTGGGAAACTACTGATAGCTACTCCATTATAGATATTTTATTGAGGTAAAAATGTTTAAACACTGGTCTTAATGCATAAGTACATTAAATTATAACAATTCGATATTGGGCCAAGCTTTCTCATTAATAATGCTAAACAACACATTGAATCCTAGTTAAATTGGTCTTAGAAAACTATTAAAGCAAAAATATTTAAAATATGATACGACTAATTTTTTGTACGAAATGAAGCTTTGTAATATTGTTGTTTATACTTACAGACAGAAACTCGTCATAGCTGATCCAGCCATCGTTGTCCTTGTCCGTGTCTTCGTATCTTGACTTCCTTTCTTCCATTGTACTCTCGTCGCCGAGACTTTCCAGCACGGCACAGCTTAAGGGAGGAAAAACAAGACTCATTAATCAACATGAGTTTACTGATTTAGATTAACTTCAGAGTCCCTGATGGGGGAAGGAGGATATCATTGTAGTCCCCCCCCCCCAAAAAAAAACAAACCATGTAGACATTTTATTTTCGATATTCGTAGATAATAGATTTCAGTTTTTAGATAACATACTCTACGATTTAATGAAATTCTCACGTTATCTAGAATGTGAACTTTACCAGTTATTTGTTTATTATATTGCTGATATATAATTGAACTATGTACTGATTTAGATATAGATTATATGATAGCCACTCTGGATGGAGTAGTTCATGTAAATATGTTTTGCTAGAGACACACTAGAAGCCTTTACTATATTTCTCGTCGAGGGATGGGGAGTAGTTTGATCCCCAAATGGGTGCCGTACATGTAGAACTCTCAACACATCTTTAAATATATTCTCCTCACTTTAATTAATTCATTGTATCACAAACTTATATGTGATTAATAAATTCTTTCACCACGTCTTAGTAACCGTTCCAATTTTGCGCGTACTTTAATTACGCTAATTGAATATAGTTGTAACGATAGCATTTTAAAGGAACTGTACTACAATTTGCATTTTTCCAGCACGTATTAGTATGAAATTCTTTAAAAGTGTTATTCCTTGGATAATATCTCGACACCATTATTGTGTAACAGTTTTGCAACTCTAGTAAAAGCTCTACTTGCGCCTGCTTCCTGACATAATGTGGGAAAAGAATAATCATTTTTTATTTAATATGAGGATGCTGTGATTATTATGTACTGATAATAATTAATTTATCCAGACTATAAAGTTTTTGATTTAGCAGATACAAAAAATTGTGGACAGGTTCAGATCTGATGCTGTCAACAATTAAGGGAAAAATGACAACCTGGATACGGAAATCAAACCCAAGACCTTTGGCTTAGTATGCCATTGCACTTACCATTGGGCTACACAGGAGTCACCCCATGCCCAGGGCCCTCCTTCACTGATATCTTAAACCAGAAAAAGAAGACAATGAAGATAAAAAAAAAAGTCCTGTTTAAACTCCGTGATACCTATGGAAAATATAAAATAACTTTTGAGCTTATGAAGAATATTAAAAAGATAAAAAAAAAGTCCTGTTTAAACTCCGTGATACCTATGGAAAATATAAAATAACTTTTGAGCTTATGAAGAATATTAACCTAGGCGTTCTTATTGAAGCGATAGTATTTTCATTATTTTTAGCTTAAAATATTGTTTGCTATAAAAACTGCAAAAATAGTCTTTATCTCGCGTTCCTCTACACCCCATCAAGTGTCGTATAGGCCCATATGATAGAGAGTTGAAGGTCAGCCAATCCCCGCCCATTTGACCTGAGCTGCTTGTTAATCGTATATTGACAGATTGATCTATTCTCAAGACTAGAAACTAGACCAAAGAGGTTGGCAATTGGTCGATATCGCGACCATTTTCAGTCGATTGCATAGTAAAATTACATTGCAATTATAAGTCGATCTTTAAGCCACTTAAACTTGCAAATATATCAAGTACTTTAAAATCATATTTGAGTGTGATCGAAATAACCGGTCATAATCGGTAATGTTATAAGACAAAAAATTAAATAGTTAAATTAATATTTGATTTATTGTATATCTTTTTCTACAAATTTGGAAACATGGGTATTTTGAAAAGGTCAATTTTAGGGAATAAAAACATGCCGTATAGACAAAAATAAAAAAATCAAGAATAGATTGGAGAAACTATGGGTGGTCGCGAGACCTTCGATACGTTTATAATTCGATCGAGGTCCGAAAAATGTTTGCCGACCTTTGGACTAGAAGTAGATATCGTCCTGTATTTAGTATAGCATCGCACTTGAGTTGAACTCATTCTGAGTATGAAACTGGCCCTAGGCATCCACTCAGTGGCGTTCTTGCACACGGCCCTTTGCTTTCAAATGAGTCGCAGCTGACACAAGGTGGAACAGAGCGATGACACGTTGAAACCAAACAGCTGTCTTCCCTACTCCCATGTTTCATTCAGTTTGTTTCAATTTGTTATGTATGCGAGTGCTAACTGAGGTCACATTATACCCGTGAAAATAATAGAGGCAGTTCACGGCCGTTACATCGTAACACTGACGCTACACTCGTTTGTCTGTGTCACGGCGGCTGCGCACTTCACTTGTTTCTCAGTTGTTTACAATGCTTTCTGGTGCACAACAGGTCTTGTATTATACATATACTACACACTTATATCGTGAAAAATACGCTTCTGTGCAGGCTCAAAGCCGGGCACTCTGTCTAAGTGACGCTAGTCTCCTTCAAAGTTTTGAACTGTGTGGTCATTCGGGTTTTGTTTATGCTTTGTTACTTTCTTAACTTTCTTGAGGGAAGTTAGAAAATTTGTTGTGGAACTTCTTCAGTTCTTGTATGTACTTTTACAAAGAACCTTTATCAATTTTTTGCATTTAATTTTCTAAAGGACCTTTCTAAGTTATTTTTTCATCGATAGAGTCTGCATTATATCTCCTACTTGATTATTCCTCATGATCAACCAACCATTCTCAGGAAATTATAGCAAACAGTTCAACAGTATCGATTCCACCAACATTACACGCCACCATCTTAGCAGACTCAACATTATTTTTTTCGATGTGCTTTTGCTTCCTCATTTGAATAAATTAATTTAAACATTTTATGTCATTGTTTCAAGAGGTTTTGTTTCATCATGTTTCGAAACTTTTGTGTCATAGTTTCAAGATTTTTTTGTTTCGTCATGTTTCGAAACGTTTTTGTCATTCTGTACACTCCCGACCTAACAATGACCAATCCCATGTGCGAATCAAAATGAAAGCATCAACAACCGTAAAGGAAACTGTTGTGATTTTCTAAACATATCGTATTTTCATTTTCCTATCTGTATTAAAAATTCCTATAAATCTCCACTAAATAAAATGTATCGTTTTTTCAGCTGTAAGCAATGAATAAGAAATACAATTATAAACATGTTGACAGAGGTTATTGAATTCACCAAGAACGGTTTTTACTTTGACGAGTTTATTTATAACCAAGAGGGAAGTTTGTGTCACTATTGAAATATCAAGGCCCATATCAAGGGGATGGCGATCTGGTGTTGGGTGTTCAAATCCCCTCTCAAAATATTAATATTAATTTATTTGTGTATGCATATTCCATGCCTTAGCCTGTACCTTATTGTAATCTAACATAAATTATTGACCCTTAAACCCCAATTAGGTTTTAGGACACTTTAATATGCTTCAAGAAAGGTTTAATACTTATAAAAACTCTTTGAGATATATTGAGGGCAGGGCCGCCTCAAGGGGCAGGGCTGCCTCAAGGGGCAGGCGAAGCGAGTCACTACTAGGAGTGCCGAGACATACCAGTGATACTAGATTTTAAAAATATAGATATATATTTATTTATTTTATAATATTTTTGTCCTCGAACTTTTACATATACCATCATCTTCTCATTAGGCCTACAGTATGATTTTGTGTCACTTGACTTGTTAAATTTGATTATGATTTTATTTTGAAATGGTTTCTTTTCAAAGCTATAAGACAACGTATAGACCCAAAGTATGTGATAAAGGATGAAAGGGCTAATAAAATGAAAGCTAAACTGGGCCATAGCACAATATTTTGCTTTAGACGGCCATGATTTAATGTAGGCAGGACCCACTCAATTCCAACTAATTCTGGGTATGGCTCTAGAAATATTATAAGCACCATAAGTATAAAGTGTTACGGACTATGTAGACGATACTAACGAACAAATTACTTTCCCCACACAGATCACAGGAGTATATAGAAGTCTCTTACAAGTCATCTAGACTAAGCATCCCGTTCTGCCTGTTGTCGAAGAGCAGGAAGAGACTGTGCAGGTTGGCGATGGTCGTCTCGTTCCATCCAGGGAACTGCTTCATCACCTTCTGCATGCTCCACCTCCTGTTCTTCTCCTGCATGGCCACGGTGGTCTTACGCTGGGCCAGCAGGCGGCTGTAGAAGTCCTGCACCAGCTTGTCGTACTCGGTCACGGGCTCTTTAGGTTTCTTCTTATCGCCCTCATCGGCCAACGGCTCACCTGGAAAGCAACGTATACGATCAAAGATTTAGGAACGGGTAGCTTTCCAATCGTATCCGCACAATATCTCAGATGTGATTTGGGACAGTTAACCCAGGACACGAACTCATACATTTCCAATGGTGGAATGACGAGTATCGTCTCGTGTACGTTCGAATAGTGATATCATTATTTTGACCTAAGGCTGCTTTTATACATAGAGAAACTGGTGACAGAAACGCGACGGTAACTGAAGTTTCTCTGTTAAGAATACAGAGTTTAATGTTTATGTTTATACTGGGGCAACTCAAAGTTGATGGCAACACGATTGACGAGCGACGTGGAAAATTGCTCCAGGCATGGCATGCTGGCATGCTGTAAGCTCATCACCCAGTTGACTCAGTTTCCGACAGTACTTTGTTGCGATAAGACTAGTTTTTCAAACGATGCGTCAAAACAGCAAGAAAATAGCAGTTTTTTGCAGTTTGTTGAAAACTACCCCTGTTTGTATGATCTTTAAGTGCAAAAGATACTCTAATAAGAACTAAATAATCTTTCCGGAAAGTTTTCCAAATATTTTAGAGTACGCCACAGATTATGGCTCACATTCATAACATTTTAGGGGTTACACTTAAATTGATTGTAAACGTCTTCGAAACATTTTCTTCACAACGTATGCTACAACAGCGTCCTCCTCTGAGGATGACATACCGAAAACTGTAGCGATAATAACGTCCTCCTGAGATGACGACTAGCCATAAACTGGCATTGCTCATGTATAAACACCTTTATAAGCCAGTCACTGGAAACTAACAACTCTCTACTGAACAACCTCAGTCACAGTTGCGTTTCCGTCAACAGTTGCTCCCTGTATAAACGTGGTCTTAGAGGTGTATAGCTTGCCATCGATAGTTCCATTATACCATAGCTTATAAGATATGGACATAGTGCAATACGTGAAGGTAAGACTAGCTTTCAGTGTAGACAAAGTGCACATAGGATTTTTTTTTTCATGGCGTCAGCCCACAATCGAGCCAGATCAACCAAGTGGCCAACTTCTGTTGGCGAACATAATCAAACCTTCGTAGAGAACATTTTTTATTAAGCTTACATTATATTTGAACCCCAATCAGTTTTTTTAAAGGTGGGGATCATTGTAAGGAAGAGAATAGTGTAGCTTAATAATAGAAGGCGTTTTGTATTTTTCAATGAAACAGTTTAAATATTATGTTAGTTCAATTTAATAAAGTCTGGTGCAGGGTCCGAGCATTCCTAGTTGAATGGGTGCTGTACCTGTTCACTAGTAGGTCTAGTGGCTTTAGTATACTTTATTCGAGTTGAGGAAACATGTTTCTCTTTGTTACTTAGCATTAATAAAATCTATTATTAATATTAATTAACATACCAAGAGAACAGATGAATTGATTATTTTCCCCCTCAGTAACTGATTGCGGTCCAACATAAAGAATTTCCGCCATGAAACTCAACAGTATGTGCTTAAAATGTTGGAGTCCCATGATAGACACCCTGTATTTTCTTGTATTAGAATACCGTATTCATGAACACGATATCTTGATCCTTGGTACTAATCGATTCCTATTATATTATCTTGGTCTTATCCCATTCAATATCATGAAACATATTTTTTTTTAACATTAAATTAATTAATTAATTTAAATAATCTTATCTATCTCAACTGAATCAAACCTTTTTTTTTATGTAAGGAAAATTAGGTTTTTCTAGGTTAGGATAGTTTAACAATATAAACATATTAACTACTGAGCATTAAAATTTCAATGATGCCATGTTGACAGTTACATTCTTATTATTTCTTTAAATATCTACTCAAGTTCTCTAATCGACGCTTTTCAGGCAATGTTACACAATATGGTGGAGCGCTATTTATGGTTTATATGAGTACTTTGTATAATTTGAATTTTTTTTAATTAATAATAATAAGAATAGATATAAAATATGTGTACTATTCCCAGACTTAGGATACCCCGCCTATATCTTTTCTAGGTACATCTGTCGACCAATATCTCGCTTTTCAGGCAATGTTACACAATATGGTGGAGCGCTATTTATGGTTCATATGAGTACTTTGTATCATTTGAATTTTTTTTATTAATAATAATAAGAATAGATAGAAAATATGTGTACTATTCCCAGACTTAGGATACCCCACCTCTATCTTTTCTAGGTACATCTGTCGACCAATATCTCTACAAGAAGTTAAGCCACGAATTTTTTGTAATTTAATAGAAAATTTCTATTAATAAATTGTATTACTATTTTGTTAAGATGTTTAGAAATGTGTCACTAACCCGTCGATGAATAGTCTTCTTGACGATAAAAACAAATTGGTTTTCTTTTTACAGGATAGTCGAATATTCGCTTTACAATTGCATTGAGTGTGTTACCCATTTTGACAACAATGAAGCCATTGATAAAGAAAATGAAGAATTGCTTCCATATTCAGACAGAGCTAGTACACACAAAAGTGAGCGTCGAGGTGTCAGTGCTTTGAACTAATGGCTTGATAAACCTTATTAGAAGAACATATCAAGTACTCCTTAGTTTCAAGTGTACTAAGCATATCTTTAATATAATAATGGATTAATGCTAAACAGGCATCCACACTCTCGGTTATAGGTATGTGCATTTATATATTATACTTCTAACAAAAATGAACGTTGTTGTATCCTCCCTCCGTTGTGTATCCTCCTGGATTTTCTACTGATGAACATTGTTGTATCCTTTTGGTGGTTCTAATGATGATCAGTGTTGTATCCTGTTGGAGTTTCTACTTATGATCATTGTTGTATCCTCCTGGAGGTTCTAATGATGATCATTGCATTGTTGTATCCTCTTGGAGGTTCTACTGATGATCATTGTTGTATCCTCCTGGAGTTTCTACTGATAATCATGGTTATACCTTCTTGGAATGTCTACTAATGGTTTTAGCCTACCTTCGACTTATAATCTCATTGAATTTCTACCGATGATCATTGTTGTATTCTCCATTTTTGTATCTTCCAGCAATGTCTTAGGATCTAATCACCAGAACCATAGCAAACTTTTAGACTATAATCAATGAAACCATAGCAGTGTATTTGGCTCTATCCACAAGAGACATAGCAGTGTTTTAGCCATTACTCACTTAATATAATATAGGAGTGGCTTAGGCTATAACCACCAGAGACATAATAGTGTCTTAGGCTATAACCACCAGAGACATAATAGTGTCTTAGGCTATAACCACCAGAGACATAGCAGGTTATAACCACTAGAGACATAGTAGTGTCTTAGGTTATAGCCACCAGAGACATAGCACTATCTTAGGTTATAACCACTAGAGACATAGCATTGTCTTAGGTTATAACCACTAGAGACATAGCATTGTCTTAGGTTATAACCACCAGAGACATAGCACTGTCTTAGGTTATAACCACTAGAGACATAGCATTGTCTTAGGTTATAACCACTAGAGACATAGCATTGTCTTAGGTTATAGCCACCAGAGACATAGCACTGTCTTAGGTTATAACCACTAGAGACATAGCATTGTCTTAGGTTATAACCACTAGAGACATAGCATTGTCTTAGGTTATAGCCACCAGAGACATAGCACTGTCTTAGGTTATAACCACTAGAGACATAGCATTGTCTTAGGTTATAACCACTAGAGACATAGTAGTGTCTTAGGCTATCAACACCAGATACATAATAGTGTCTTAGGCTATAACCACCAGATACATAATAGTGTCTTAGGCTATCAACACCAGATACATAATAGTGTCTTAGGCTATAGCCACCAGAGACATAATAGTGTCTTAGGCTATAACCACCAGAAACATAGTAGTGTCTTAGGCTATAGCCACCAGACCCATAGCAGTGTCTCAGGCTATAACCACCTCCCTTAGCCTTATTATCTCATTGAGTTTCTACTGATAACCATGATACAGAGATATATTGGACTGAGCTTCACCGTCCCTTAACAACAATCATAACTAAGTTTCAGGATGTTTGTCAAGTAGTTCACACGTCATTGCCAGTGCTTAGCAACGCTTAGGTGTCGTGAATAATATGTGTGTCAAAGAGATCCTCCAAACCGGATTGCTTGAATACGTTCTCCACATGAAGCAACGGACGGATTCACCAAACGAGCCAACTTGTGAAGCTTTTCCTCTTGCCTGTCTTTACATTTATTTATCTTTTGCCACGCTTTTCACTACTCATCCCTACTATTCGCCTTTAATTGCACTAATGGAGTAGGTTTAAAGATGGTATAGTTTGGAGAAAATGTATCACATTTGGTTGGAGGGAGAGTGGGAGGCCGTTTAAGAAAAAACATGATTAAAACCAGTAGGACCCACTTTGGTGGCCGGATGGTATAAGGCACCACTCTTGCATTAGATTAGACTGCCGATGAGGGAGAGATCGAGGTTTGAATCTTGGTCGGGTGTACTGAAGGTAGTTTTCGATAATAGATTTCCACTTTCTCTCCACGCAAATGCGCGTACACTTCCTATAGATGTAACCTCCTTCATCTCTAAAACCATTAAAGTAATTAGTACATAAGTGTATAACCCAAACGGTTAGTAAGACGTGGTGTTAAAAAAACAGTAGGGATTAGAACTACGACCTTCCTGTCATCGGCAAATGAGATTAGATGAGCTTGACGTTTGCCTTGATTAATTTCGCGCGTATAGTAATCGTTTATTTAAAGCTCTTTCAGTTTTGGGTGGTTCCAAATTTCAAAAACTAAACAGCTCAAGGTAACTCTCGACTATCCTCGATAATGGAGGGGACAAGTTCCGCGGATAAACCAAAGCCACGGATAATCCGCATATTTAGTAAAACAAGATATCGTAGCACATTCAATTCAAACTTATACTCACCTACCGTGATTGTGTTTATGAACACATAATTATATTCCACATTAAGATAGTAAATATAACCACTTTAAATCAATGCACAGTTTACTTAAAATGGACACGTCACTTAAAAAGTTTGTATTAGCCTTCTGCTTCATCGCAGCTGCTTACTTTTCCCTCATCCCACTATGTATTTTCTGTAACATCAGCTTGTCATATAGGAGCGTGTCGTCTTCCTGCTCCAGATAATTAAGTAGGTTATGAGTCCATTCCAGTGCAGTCCCCCTTACATAAACTTTTTGTCTCTCTGGCCATTATCTCTTCCTTAGGGATTTACCGAGTACAACAGTCAGTAGTCCTGTATTCTTCATCAACGCGGCCTCTAGAAAAAAAAAGTGTACCCTGCTGTTGGCTACGGCGCGGTTAAGCCGCAAAGCGGTTAGTCGGAGGTCTACTGTACTTACCAGTGTGGTGAAACACTGAAATTCTGCAGGCAGGTTAAAAGACTACTCCAAATAAATATTTGGACTTTGGCAACGGAGGAAAGGGTGGTATAAAGATAAAACCCTTTTAGGTGGGGCAGAAAATTTAGATCTGACCAGGCTCCAGATGACCACATTCGTTTTAAAATTTGAAATTTCTAGCTAAGATTTAGTTAAATAGGGGTAATTTATCGGTGAGGGCTACAATTTCAAAACCTAATAGAAACCACAAATTTTCTATGTGATGTAAAACTGAAATTCAAAATTCTGAGAAAAGGTATAAAGATCACTCAAAATATTCATAAAAGGGTGAAGATCTTAAATGGACAAAATAGTGAGTAGTAGGGGACAAGGGGGGTGTAATTAAAAAATTAAAATATTTTTGGGTGAGGTAGAAAATTTAATTTTGGTGAGATATAAAATGTAAGTTCTACATGTAAGTCAATAGACCTTCCCGGAAACCCAAATGACGTCTGAATATATCGAATTTCAAAATTGAGGCCCGGGAAATAGAAGAGCTCGAAATTGATACCACTAATATAAAACTTTTTGGTGTAGTTTAAAATTTAAATCTGGAAAGCATAAACCATATAATATTAAAAAAATCAATATGAAAATTTCAAAATGAGAATGTGGGAACTGAAAAAAGGTGGGAGGAAGAAGGAGTAGCCTGAAATCTTTCCAAAATTATTATGAAATATTTTTTATGGCATGGAAGAAAGATTAAATTTGCCAATTTTGTAAAATGACCACCTCAAAATAGCCATATAAGCTGGATATTTTGGTATTTAATATTTAAATATATAGGACGAAAATTGGCTAGCAAAAAAAACAACTCAAGATGGTGGAAAATTTGAATTTTGTATAGTCAGGAAAAAAAATCTAAAAATCAACGAATACAAACCCTAAATATTATCCTAAAAAGTATCCATTAGCGTTTCGGCAACAAAGTTAAAAATTGAAGGATCTAGCAGCGACATAATTAAAATAAACCAATCCTGGAGACATTACTCGTTGAACTGTGATGCTGTTTGGAAAACCATGATTATTCAATATGTTCCTGGAGCGGAGTATATTATTTATTTGGTTAAGTGTGAAGCTCTTTTTTCCAACATATTTATGTAACAATTAGTTCGTTCGTCTTATTTTATGATCGTGCTTAGGTAATCATTGTGTTGCCAATGAATCGTGTTTGTTTGTGCAGTCATTTTGTGGACACCGTAATATTGTGTTTCAAATATTTAATTTATTGACTACCATTATTGGTTTTGTGATTGCCGTAGCTGACTCAAGATCTTTACAGTGAAGAACTTTATCAAAAAATGTTCAGCCGGAGGAGGTTGAACTTTCTAATTTGATAAAGTTTTGGTGCCGCTTAACCGTGCGAAGAACGGGTCAAACTGCTAGTAGTGAGTATAAAGGAATGGTTTGGGTTTTTACAATGGATGTAAATAGGTGGGGCTTTATATGACGGATAACCATGCAAATATGCCGAGTGTCACTTGTGTGGGCAAATGTTAATGACGCGTGATGACATAAGCTAATGTCAAGAGGCATTTATAAATAGCAGTTGGCTAGGCGTATGTACGAGGAACACATGTTATTCCGCTCCCCCGGCAAATGGGACTAAAAAAAAGTAATTGATAAAATATCGAAATATTGTAAAACTAATTGTTATGGTTCTTAATAATGTATTGTCGAGTTAGGTGATCTTAGGGTAAAGTGCTCACCTCAGTACCAGATGTTCGTGGGTTCGAACACAGCTGGGGTCAATGGGTTTTTCTTGAGAGATAATAATCCGTAGCACAACTTCCTAAAGCCATCGATCCCATGTTGATTGTGGCTTGTTAAAGAGCCCTGGAAGGTATGATAAACTACTTTTCCGGCAAAATTGGTAAGCCCTTTCGCACTCGTTCATAGAATTCCAGTGTAAAAGACAAGGGGGAACCACCATACACTTCTTGAACTCCCCATATACATGGGATTTCTACCAGATGGTGCAGGCATCACTAACCACCCGAGGAGATGAGCGCTTGTCTGGCTTGGAATGGAAAAAATTTGAGTTGTTCACCTAAGGTGGGGCCAAAGGGAGCGCAAGTATTTTTACAGTTTTTATGGAATCGAAATTTTGTGGCCAAAACAAATCAAATATTTCTTCAGTAGCACCAAAAAGTTTAGTTTTCTGCGCATGCTAGTATCAACATAGGTTGAATATTTCTCAAGAGTGTCCTGGAATTTTGTCAAAACTTTTTCTATGTATTTAATTTTTTTTTTTTTTTACAAAATTTCAGGACACCCTCACAACACATTTTAACGATGGCGTATCTCAAAAGTTATGATTTAAAAACGATAGTTTATTGGAAGCCATGAGGTTTATCGATGATAAAATCAAACCCAGGCTGTAAGTAAGACATCTAATTTTATTTTAAATACAGTAACTTGCACTGATTGTAATATTTACTTTTTTATGTTTTAAGTTTCAATGCATCATGGGTAATAACACCTCTAGAAACTCTCTGAAGTGCTTTTTATGGTAACACAGCCCCCTAATTTGTATTTGTGTCGTAATTTTGATATTGTTTGAACCATAAATAAAGCCATATATATATTGTTCATAACATTTCGTGGGGGGTTTGTACCCCCTTGTTACGAGCTTGTTCGGACTCACTGTTCTACTCTAACATTTCAATGTACGCGTGAATTCAGCTTTAGACGCTAATGTACAAAATAGAATGATAGGGAAGTTCACCCTAAGAGGGATCTTGACTATGTGCTAATAACTCTTTCCCTCTTCCTCTGACGAGCTTACTGTCACTTTAATATTTGTGCCTTGAAAACATTGACTTACTTTTTAATTTCACCTTTTTCTTGTTTCATATTCTAAATATACATATGCTTCCACCAACTTTTTTAATCTACATCTTGGCAGAAAGAATCCTACAGGCCATTTTTTGTGACCAAGCCAAATAGCCCAAGTTGTAGGGGATTTATAAAAAATGTACTTACATAAAAACTACTTAAAGATAAAAATAATAATTTTGTGACACTGTAGAACTATTTTAAGAATTATTTAAGAATGTATGGTTTTTGTTTCAACGTTATATCTTTAGAACTCGCTGAGGTAAACGTAAATTCACTAACATAGAAAATACTATCTTGACCAGCCATGACGTCACAGGTAGGCAACGTCCTTAAAATAGACCCGCTTCGGCTGCCACGTGGTCTAGCGCAATACTCTCGCAGTAGACTAGACTGCCGATGACGTAACATCTAAAAATATAAAGTTTCATACATAACTAAAAAAACATAAAAAAATCTCCTTGGAATCAGCCTGAAATCGATCCATACCTAATAAGCAGCCATCTGTTGGCGAAGATATTGCAAATAGGATGTCATGTGCTCAACACAACGAACCCTACGGTTATTAATCACGATTTGTTTTAGACCGCAGACACTATTTTTTCATTCGAATAGCTCTTTATTTTTCTGAGTTGGGCACCGATCCAGACCCACTGCTTCACAGGAAAATCAGGAAACGCCAGGGATCAAACCCAAGAGCTTGGAGGATCGGTACTTAGCTAAATCATTATTATTAATATTATTATTAGCACCGCGTCTTACTACCCGTTCGGGTTATACGCACTTACGCTAATGTGTAATGTTAGGGGGATTGTGAGATGAAATGGAGGACCTACAGCTTAACGTGGAATCCTAACCTCGGTGGAGGTCTGGAATTCCCCACATTCACCAGTTGTGATTTATACACGTCTTGTCAGAGGGGAAAGAAGGGTTTGGCTATCAGATAAATCTGTGCCGGGATCGAGGATTGAACCCCGGACCCCCAGCACAGAAGTTCGACACCTTACCCCTAGACCACCAGGTCACCCCTTAGCTAAATCTACCAAAATAATTAATTGTATGTTAACGCCCATGCGTTCTGCTCAGAGAGACAATATCTGGCACCAAAACGCAAATTGTTTCATATCTCCTGGACTCAGCCGGTATTTGTGCCATGAACCGTCAGAATTATGGGAGGATGTAAGCGAGTTAAGTAAGACTAGTACTTTTGCAGGTTTTTATGGCAAAAATTATTTTTGGGCCGAAATATAAACAATTCTGCTCTATTAGATTACATCTTGTTTCGTTTTCTACACACTATAATATCAACAGTTCTTGTATATATGTCCTGGTAATACTAGCAATTGATGATAAACTTTTTAAATTAAGATAAAATGTTCTGTTCGTACTATTCAAATGATACTTTGCTCACGCTCAATATTTATTAACAGCTGTTGAAATTACTGAGGGTTGCAAATCCTACTTAACACATTTACTGAAGCAATATTTTATTTATTGCGTCACCATTTTTTTTAATTATTACAAGAACTGCCACAAATGCTGGGCTTAGGTCCCCCCCCCTCCCTCTCCTCGTCTGAAGGAAGTAGTGTGGGTGGAGAGTTGTTGGGGGTGAGATTAGCAGGACACGGTCTAGTAGTGCAACTGATCTCGGAGAATGACACGCTAACCGCGCAGTCAGGTCAATGGCTACCTTGAAGGCGACCAAGGTCGTTGAATCCTCCAGCAACCGCGAATAAAGGTGGGAGGGGAATAGTTCCGGCTCTCTCGAGCAGTTTAGTAGGACAGCAGACAGCACTGCAGTCCCCCCACATGTTAATCTTGATACTAGGAGAGTACCCGCCATTGTGGAGGTATGATGTCATGATATACAACAGACATTCGGATACTACGGGAGTACCTGCCATTGTGGAGGTATGATGTCATGATACACAACAGACATTCGGATACTAGGGGAGTACCTGCCATTGTGGAGGTATGATGTCATTGTCACCATATACATTCGGATACTAGGAATCTAGCTGCCACTGGGGAGGCATACTGTTATGCTCTACAATATATATTCGGATACTAGGCTAGTGCCTGCCATTGTGGAGGTATGATGTCATTTTCTACAATATGTCACTCGTTGACGAATATTAACTTTCTGAACGACCATTTTGGTTGTTTTTTGCTACTTTGCCATAGGAAGACTAGGAAGTTGAGATACTAATAAACCTGAACTGCTGGAAGGAAAGTGGGAAATAATTTAGAAAAAAACACCCATAATTGCTTTTTCTTGTCTGGGATTCGAACACTGATCTTTTCATCAACAGCAA
Organism: Timema californicum; assembly: GCA_902141385.1. Taxonomy (NCBI): domain Eukaryota; kingdom Metazoa; phylum Arthropoda; class Insecta; order Phasmatodea; family Timematidae; genus Timema; species Timema californicum. Next base: position 83,144 of record CABFOW010000585.1, read on the forward strand.
ACCAAACAAGATGAGCCATACATTTTGTTTTCTTGCTTACCCATATTTATTATAATATTAACAATGAAGTTAATAAAGAATAAATTTAACAAAACCATAAATATCAACACTAACTTCTAAAACTCATGCAAGGTCACATCCTGGTGTCTTTAGCTCTGTGAACCAAATTTAGGCCTTCTCCTACACCCACACAATAAGCGTGCTTTAAAAATTTCAGATTCAGATTTGTTGCTTCAAAACTAAGTGAGCCATAGTTTTGATATTTATAGAAACATTTAAATGTATAATATACTTATGTATACAGTATAACTTTTTTAAATTTGCCTCCAAGGGATATCTAAAATAATTCGAAATATCCAAAATTCGAATCAATTATTTTATGAATATCTAGGCAGCTGGTACACAATAAATAATCTCAAAATATGCTTCATATAAACACACATACTAATAAAATATATAAAAACAAGGCCGGCTCCAGGGGGCGCCAAACAGGGCTAAACCTAACCTAACGTAGCCTGGGTGTGATATGAAAATAATCCCCAAACCTATCATAATCCAGGTGTAATAGTGGAGTTGGTAAGCATAGCTAACATTAAATTTGACATATTAATATAATTTTGTGATGAGTACATTAGAATTTAGTGCCACTCTCAAAAAAAGGTTATTTTACATTTTCCATCTTGGAAAAAGTGGCAACTTTTTTTTATTTTTTTGCAATTTATAACGTAAACAGTTTATATTGTCAAAGTGTTTATTAAACTTGTAATAAAAATTAGATGATAACATTGTCTACAAAATAGGTTCTTATAGCTTTATTTGTAATACTACCCATTTTTGTACAATATTGAAGTGGAACGTTTAGCGTAAAGTTAACATTTCTGTGATTCCCCTTAAGATTATTTTTCCATCACGCCCTGGTAAAGTTAGGTTTGGGGATTATTTTCATATTTTCCCAGAGTCCAATCACCATGGAAAATGTGGGAGCTGACAACTAACAGAAGATTCAAAAAACGGTCAAATGAAAAACCAAATTAAAAATAAATTATTTTTGTCAACCAAAAGTGACAACAAATCAACATATTAGGGCTTTGTAGATCATATGGTCTGGCGAATGGATACAAGAGATTATATCTGGTAGCTTATGCTAGCTGTCAGTTAACAACCCTCCCATGGTGGATGGACTATATTATCCACCGGTTGTAAAGGGGGCGCCCCAAAACAACCCACCCGGACACAAAATTTACCTCGGGCCACCCTTGTATTGAAACAAGAAAAATGTAAACATGAAATAATAAATCTTAGAAATATTAACATCAGGAATTTTAATACATAAATCAGTACGTCAGAGCGTTACGAGATTACAGTGTCACAAAGAAGCGATGAAAGCCGATCCAACACATTTCCTATTCTAGGCAACTCACTAAGCGCCCGTGCACTTCCCTGCTTCGTCTTTTAGGTGGGGATGTAAGGGGTCTCGAGAAAATGCCAGTGTTTTTGAGCTTTTTAAGATAAAACTTTTTTTTTTGAAAAAATAAATAAAATATTGCTCCAGTAGCAACGTTTAGTTTAATTTTCTTCACATGTTGATATCAACAGTTGTTGGATATCCATCATGAGCATAGTGGCATTAGACGACAAACTTTTTCAATGAATAAAAATAAGTTGTCACTAAATTCCAGGACACTCTTCACAGATATTCACGGACTATTGATATCAACATATGAAGACAATTAAACTAAACGTTGCTACTGGAGCAATATTATATTTATTTTGTCCAATTTTTTAAAATAAAAACTGCAACATCACTGGCCAAGGCCGTAGCCAGCCAATAATTTCGGGGAGATGCGGGGCGCGGGGGCTTGGTGGGCACATCCTCCAATCACCGGAAGCTAGAAAAAATTATGAATGATAAATAGTTATAGAAGCTATCTGAAGTGTGTTTTTTATGGCAACACAACCCCTTAACTGTCAGAGGATAGGACCAATTCTAAAATACTAAACACCTCTGGAGCTCTCTGAATTTCTTTTATGACACACACAGCCCCCTAATTTGTACTTGTATCTTAATTTTGAAATTGTTTGAACCATAAATAAAACCATATATATATTTTGTTCATAAAATTTCGGGGGGGGGAGGGGGGTTATGGCCTTGTCACGGACCTTTTATCGCGTCCCCTTTCCGCCATGCACCAATAACTCTTTTTTTGCCATTCTTGGCATATGGGGTGATTTAATAAGTATTGTTAAGTTTGGTTTCAAATAAGCACAATCTAGAAAAAACCATAACAAACAATGGATCTTGAATCATCCAAATATTTACTTCTAAAATTAAAGTTATATTTTACGTTTGATTTGAATAGGACTTTCATGGGAAATCATGCTGGGTTCGAACTAACCAATGTAGAGTAATTAGCCAGATCCTACGGTAGAATAATAAACTTTTATATAGGCCTATATTGCAATTTCCATAAATTTACCATACCCTGACTGCATCGAACACATAAGAATGAAAACACAGGAAAGGACGCAGTCTACTCCATTATAAATAAACTAACCCATTTGGTTTCAAAGAGGTTGATTCTAATAATCTATCTTTAGTGTGTGTGTGCTCATAACAATATAAAAAGTGGGACAGAAGATATATGAGCCACAGATACAAGTAGTGGTGATTGATAATTAGTATAGCAGGTAGTAATGACAGTCGATGTTTCACACCCACCACTAGTTAATTTCATAGGAAGAACCTTATCTGACAGCCAGAAAAGTTACTAGATCTATAGAACGAGAGACGCCAAATATTGTCGAAACAGTCACCTCATTTGATAAGCAAGGAGTCCTGGGGAAAATACACGCTATAAAAAAAATCTTAATAAATGAGAATACCTAATCCCGGTTTGTTAAAAATCATCATGATAAAATCGAATACCTAATTAATGTATTTTAAACACCATTATAATAAAGTAGGATATCTGATCATGGTATGTTAAACACTAGTCTGATAGGCCACGTTATATGATTATTATTATTATTATTAGTTGTTCTGTCTTACGACAGGTCCTTTCTTTTTGTCATTGACTCAGACCACCAATAAGCCCTGTTTTATGCTTCCTCCTTCAGCTACCAAAATGTTATTCTTTCCTTAAAATCATCCAATATTTGAATCCTCCTTCTTCCTAAGCTACTCTTTCCCTCAACCTTACCTTCTATGACGTCGTACACAAGACAGTTCCTCCTAAGGATATGTCCGATCCAGTTTTATTTGTACCCAAGAATAACATCCAAAACTGATCTCTTCTCACCCACTCTTCTTAGTGCTTCTTCATTTGTCCTCCTGTCTGGCCACCTGATTTTCTCGAGTCTTCTCCAGCACCACATTTTAAAGTTCTCCAAGTATTTCTTTTCCATCTCCCTAAGAGTCCAAGTTTCTGCTCCATACAGCTACCTGGCCTGGCAGGATGGTCTCATACATGTTCCCTTAACCCGGCCCATGGAACACTAGAGGGGGGTGAGAGCTTTCTCTGAATCCACATGGGTAAAATTTGACAGACACTTTTATGTAGTTGGGGGTGGGTAACGCCATCGACATTACGGCGGCTTAAGGTGCAGCCGAAGGGAGCGCAAGCATTTTTACAGTTTTTATAGTACTAAAAATTTTTTTGGCCAAAGTAAATCAAATATTTCTCCAGTAGCAACATAGAGTTTAGTTTTCTGCACATGCTAATATCAACAGATATAGAATATCGGTCAAGGATGTCCTGGAATTTTGTCGAAACCTTTTAAATAAAGAGAAAAAGTTTTGACGAAATTTTAGGACATCCTTGATAGATATTCGATATCTGTTGATATTAGCATGTGCAGAAAACTAAACTCTATGTTGCTACTGGAGAAATATTTGATTTATTTTGGCCAAAAAATATAGTGCTATAAAAACTGTAAAATTACTCGCGCTCCCTTCTAACGACTGCAGTAGGGTCGATGGCGACTAACTTCTGTGATGACCCAGTGACGTGGGGGAACTTGTATCACGTCCCGCTTCATAGGGTCATGTGGTTGTTAGCATCGGTATCAGGACCCACTTGAGGTACAGAACAAATGATGCTCGAAATGGTTCAAGATCGGACAGCCACTGGCGTTACCGCGCAGGCGTGGTGCTGCGGTGTGGATAGGAAAAGGGAAATCTGCCACACTATATTTTACCTGAAAAACCCTTTTGTTAGAGGAACAAAACCAATGATGGCTCTTCCTGGGGTAGAAAATTTCTGAGGATCGCCGGGTGGGGACTACTTTATGAAGAGCAATCAATGGACACGATTTCATAGAAGGAAAGGTTGTGGGGAAAATGAACTTAGTACAGGGAGAATTTATAATAAATGTATCTACATTTGCGTAGAGGTAGAGTACTAAACCGTTTAGGAAAAAAAATCATCCTCAGTATACCCAACCGAGATTCAAACCATGAACTCCCCATAATCGTCAATCCAGTCCATCTCAAGAGTGACGCCTTCTTAGAACAATCGACCTCCGCAGTGGGCTACAAAGTCTACCCAATTCCAATTATCTACGTAGGGAACTGATAAAGCTTATTTTGGTCCTTGTATTTATTTTATTTTATTTATTTGAGATATTTAACGTGCACTTTCTAAACCTACTGATTACATCAGCACACGAGAATTTCCATGAGCGAGAGCGAAAGGATCTACCAATTTTGCCAGGAATCGTCTTTTCATATCCCTTTCACGATTCTTTTACATACCATAATCGACATGGGACCGACAGCTTTACTACCCCTCCGAAGGAAGTTGTGCTACGGATTTTAAAACTAAAGAAAAATCCATTGACCTCAGCTGGATCTGAACCCACGAACATCGGTTCCTGGGGTGAGAACTGTACCCTAAGACCACCGAAGTAGACTTCTTGTAGTAAGCTGAAACAATTTTTTTTAAATTATTCTACTAAAACCTGCCTGGTTGGCGTAGTTGGCTAACGCATAGTTTCGTGTTGAGCTAGACTGCCGAGGATGGGAAGATTGAGGTTAGAATCTCGGTCGGGTGAACTGGGGGTGTTTTTTCCTAAATGGTTTTCCACTCCCCCTCCACGCAAATGTGGGTTCCCTTCCTCTAAATTCTACCCTCCCAATTCCAAACCTATTAGCGTAATTAGTACTGAAGCATGTAACCCGAACGGGTAGTACGACGCGATGCTAAGCATGCTAAGTATACGCTACTATATTTACTTCTTGCTCTAATTATTTACCTAAACAACCAACTCAAGTGGATATTATTATCTCTATCAGCAAGTTACAAAACGTCATACCGGTACTTTGAAGCGATAAAACTCCTAGAAAGATACAAACAAAATGTGAAGTAGACTTGGCCGTCGCACTAGAAATTTGTTTGTGAGGGCGACGACCTCTTTATTCCGAATTCCTCGTCATTTTGATTCTAGACACGTGCGCGCTTTGTGAAGTTCCCAGCTGAAATACCAAGCTGGGGCCCGGCTCGGCCCCTATGTCGCAATACACAAGGGTTTTTATAGAACACTGGCCAACGCCAGGTATTCCAAGTGTGTTCCCAACAAACAACACGACTTGTGGCTCAGACACCACCCACAACTGAAACCACGCTCACGCCTGGCGAATAGGATCGAAAGCGTGGTGAGTTGACTCAAATATACGTGACAGCTCGAAATTATGTGGTTTTGTATTTGAGGAAGAGATTACGAATGAACACGGGATCATTCTGTAACCATTGAAGAAACCGTAAAAAAAATATTCAAGAAATTAATTAGTCTGGAAGTACAAAAAATGAATTTTCTAAAGTTTGAGGATAAATAGACAAATAAAAGTTTAATATTTACTTTCGTATAATTCCAGTCAAATTCAGCAATTTTTGATGTTGGAACATAGGTTTGAAAGGTGTAGATTTTTTTAACGCCGTGAATTTGTAGTCTACTGATTATGCTAAAGAATTAGAGGTGAGATAGTTTAAATTTAGAGGAAATGCATCCGCATTTGCGTTGAGGGAGAGTGAAAAAATAATTAAAACCTCAGTACACCCGACTGGGATTCAAAACCCGATCTCCCTGTCTTTCGTAGTCAAGCCCAACATGAAAGTGACCCCTTAAACCGAGACCACCGAAACCGGTTGTAATATGTGTAAACATAGGACTATTACCTGCAGTATGTTGAAATATAGAACTGAGACCTGTAGGATATTGAAACATAGGATTGAGATCTGTTGTATTTTGAAACAAGGGATTGAGACCTGTAGGATATGGAAAAATAGACCTAAGACCTGTAGGATATTGAAACATAGAACTGAGACCTTTAATATATTGAAACATAGGAGTGAGACCTGTAGTATGTTGAAACATAGGATTAAAAACTGTAGTATGTTGATACATAGGATTGATACCTGTAGTATGTTCAAATATCGAGTTTGAAAGTTTTAATATGTTGAAACATGGGATTGAAACCTGTAATATGATGAAACATAGGAGTGAGGCCTGTAGTATGTTGAAACATAGGATTGAAAACTGTAATGTGTTGAAACATAGCATTGAGACCTGTAGTATGTTGAAACATAGGATTGAGACCTGTAGTATGTTGAAACATAGGATTAAGACCTGTAGTGTGTTGAAACATAGGATTAAGACCTGAAGTATGTTGAAACATAGGATTGAGAGTTGTAGTATGTTGAAACATAGGATTGAGACATGTAATATGTTGAAAAACAGTATTGAGACTTGTTGTATGTTGAAAAACAAGATTGAGACCTGTAATATGTTGAAACATAGGATTGAAACCTGTAGTAGGTTGAAATATGGGATTGAGACCTGTAGTATGTTGAAACATAGGATTAAGACCTGTAGTGTGTTGAAACATAGGATTAAGACCTGAAGTATGTAGAAACATAGGATTGATACCTGTAGTATTTTTAAACATAGGATTGAACCCTCAGGGATGTTGAGACATAGGATTGAGACCTTTAGTATGTTGAAACAGAGGATTGAGACCTCTAGTATGTTGAAACATAGAATTGAAACCTGTAATATGTTGAAACATAGGATTGAGACTTATAGTATATTGAAACATAGGATTGAGACCTGTAGAATGTTCAAATATTGGTTTTGAAAGTTGTAATATGTTGAAACATGGGATTGAAACCTGTAATATGTTGAAACATGAGAGGTAGACCTGTAAATTGTTGAAACATGGGATTGAGATCTGTAGTATTTTGAAACATAGGATTGAGACCTGTAGTATATTGAAACATAGGGCTGAGACCTATAGTAGGTTGAGACTTAGGGCTGAGACCTGTAGTATGTTGAAACTAAGGATTGAGACTTGTAGTATTTTGAAACATGGAATTGAGACCTGTAGTATTTTGAAAAATCGGATTGAGAGTTGTAGTATATTGAAACATATGATTGAACCTTCAGGTATGTTGAGACATAGGATTGAAACCTGTAATATGTTGAAACATAGGATTGAGACCTGTAATATGTTGAAACATAGGATTGAAACCTGTAGTATTTTGAAACGTAGGATTGAGACCTGTAGTATGTTGAAACGTAGGATTGAGACCTTTAATATGTTGAAACATCGGATTGAGACCTGTAGTATGTTGAAACGTAGGATTGAGACCTTTAATATGTTGAAACATCGGATTGAGAGCTGTAGTATTTTGAAACATAGAATTGAGACCTGTAGTATGTTGAAACATAGGGCTGAGACCTTTAGTATATTGAAACATAGGATTGATAAATGTAATAAGAATGTAAATACAAAAATAATTAAATATTTTTATTTCTGTCACTGGGGCAACATGATCTTCCAGTTTTCAAATACTGGGCTTCCTAAGAAAATAAGACTGTAGCTAGTATTGTCACTAAACTACAATGATCAATAAAAATAAAGTTGTTACAAATTGAGCGTGTTGCGCAGGAAATCGTCAGAGCTGAAAATAATTTTTAAAAAACTTTTAAAATATCAAAAATAACTATTATATAAATCATTGAAGGTGTGTCAAATGTATAGACTAAATTATAAAACCAGGCTTACAACTCGATTCAAAAGATGGTTTGTACCGTTACTGGCATTTAAAAAAGCCCCTAAAATAACCAGATGTGAAAAAAAAGCCATGAAAGCAATAGTTCCAATACAACTAACCCCTCTACCCCCTTCTCCATCAAGTACATTTCTGGTTTGAGCCACTGGTTTTGGTTGATACCTCGAACTAACTGGGAACCAAACAATACTCTTTGATTCAGGTGAAGCCATTGTACCTTATCTCCTCTGAGGCACCCTTTAGGTGGGACGTCTGGAAATTTGTCGTGATTCGTGGGTAAGTGGAGCCTGCCCTCACCGGTCATCGAACCTGTTAAGCTCAAACTCACGACATTCCTTGCTTCTTATTCCAGTGCGCGCATTCTCTACCGGCTGAATGGAGGAACCTTACAGCGCAGGCGCGATACAAGCGATAATACAGTAAGTAGGGCTCTGGGGGGAAATGGAGGGGGAAGAAAAGTTTTATAAAGACTTTTTTTTCATTGTGTCTCACTACCTATTTGGGTTAAACGCATACACATTAACTATGCAGATAAAGTAGGGATGAGAAGGTAAACATTTAGAGGAAGAGTACCAGCATTTGCTTTAAGAGGGGAAATGTGAAACTATTTAGGGGAAAAAAACCTTACTATAATCAATTTGAATTCGATCTCTGTTCTGTCACCGGCAATACAGTCTAATATCATAGTGATGCGTTAGACCATTGGACCACAAATGAGGACTTAATATTAAAAGGGTGGCCTAGTGGTATAGAGTTAAAGTGTCGGACTTCTATGATGGGGGTCAGGGGTTCAATCCTCGGTCCGATGATAATAATAATAATAATAATAATAAATCCTCTGTCAGCTTTTTTTTTAGCGCATGCTACCAAGGTTTGTTGACTAGACATTCTTGGTCTTCTACGGACATTGGCGGATAAGTAACCGTTTACTAAGGCTGGAGCACCATGTAGGTGTAGTTACCTCAGACCGGTGAGTTGATGTGAATTATCTGGCGTCAGTAGAAGTTTTAAGCCTGCCCTAAGCTTAACTAACCAAAATATGTCAGCAATAGGAACAATTCCCCTTCGGGAAAAAATCCTAGGGTAACGCTAGGAATAGAACCCGGAACCTCTTGATTAGTAACCAGGTATGCTAGCTAACCACTAGACCAACAGACCGGGCTGATGTCAATAGTGTCAACAATTTAATATACTATTAGTGATTTTTAAAGTATTTAACCTATTCTATCAGAACTTACAGCTATAGATCACATTATTTGACGTATGAATATTAAGGCCAACTGATGTACGCTACAAATTTACTAAATCTACTTCCCTATACGTCAAATAATTTGTAATACATATTGTAGACGGAACGGCAAACTCATCTAATCTGGTTTGCCAGTGATGGATAATTTGGGCTTGGAATCTCGGTTTAGTGTGCTGGAATCCCCCCCCTTAATTTGTGTCCCACACCCTCTCCACATAAATGATGGTGAATTTAATTTATACGTATCTACCTTCCTCATCCCTCCATCATTAATGTAAATATTCACATAGTTGAAGTGGATACAAAAATTTGAAGTACAATGTATGTTTGTTTCTAAAGGTTCTAAAATTCACTTCGGTGGCCGTATGGTCTAAAGCACGACCCTCGCAGTAGACTAGACTGCTGACGACGGGTATATTGAGGTTCGAATCTCGGTCGGGTGTACTGAGAGGGGTTCTTCCAAAAATGGTTTTACACTATCCCTTCACGTAAATGTGTTTAATTAAACATCCTTTAAATATAACCTTCCTGACCCTAAAACCGTGAACGTAATTAGTACATAAGTGTAACTAGTAAGACGCGGTGCTTAAAAAATATAATAAAGGTTATTAAACATTGTTTCTAATCTTGATTGTTTCATAGGTTTCTTGTAGTCTTCATGGAGGGGCCTCGCTCAATCACCTGTCAGATATAATGAAAAGGCCTACCCCCGTCCCCCAGTTTCCAGAAAAGAATTTCCCCCTTGGATAAATCTGCCACCATCTA
>CABFOW010000585.1:93246-131964 GCA_902141385.1 Timema californicum
ATATGAAGTTGAAAGATGGTCTTTCATAAAACTCTACATAACTTCTAAAGGCATCTAGATTTCAACAACAAAAATTGGGGGGGAGGATCACACCAAATAGTTTCCATGGGCATACGATTTTCAAACATTTGCCGAAAGAGGGCCCTCGGACCTCTCTTTAACTTGCAAGACCCAGCCCCTAAAAGCTCCTTTTGATCTTAATTGACACAAATAAGATTCTGCCACCACTGATAACCTGTCAGTGAGAAGGAGTCCTGACATTCTGAAACTCCTCCTCCGGTCGTGTTTAGAGAAACGACTGGATCCTGATGTCCCACTTCCGCTCGGACGGACGTGTTTCGCGCTTGAAACAAGACTTCCGGCTATCTTTCAGTCTCCCCCGATCTTCCCGTACTGACCAACGTTTGTGGAGGGACATATATACTTCATTCACGGTAGGAACTACTCTCTGAAAGGTCTTTTTTCCTACCAATGTCCTACTATATAATAGATTTCTGGTAGGGAAAAGGCTTTTCAGAAAACAATTCATACGCTGAACAAACTTTAGAAAGTCTTGTACATCTTCTGTTCGGAGAAACTAGTTTCTAGCCTCAACTACCGCTGTGATTCGATATCCTCAGTGGCTTTAAACAAACATCGCGAGACCTCCTTTGACTCGTCTACTGTTGGTGTTGTATTAATATGACACCTTAAGGGCCCACTTAGTGGCTGATTACACCGCCAGAATTGCACTCCCTCCACCAATTTACAAAAAATAAGGTTTTGTTATTTATTTTTTCCGCATCGCATCTCACTACCTATCAAGTTATACGCATATGCACTAATTACGCTAATGAGTTAGGGATTAATAATGCTTAATTTAGAGGAAATGTACCCACATTTGCATGGAGGTTGGGTGGAAAAACATTTAGGAAAAAATACTCCCATTACACTCAACTGGAATTCGAACCCCAATCTCCCTATTGAGAGAGATACGTCTTTTTCCGATGGTCGGCAACCTACAGCCCGCAGACTGATTTTATCTGGACCACTAAATACTCAGCAAACAAACAATTGTGTCCATAAAATTAGATTATTAACCAATTGAGAAATGAGTCGAAACCTTTTGCTGAGTATTATTTTCAAAACAAGCCCACCTATTAAAAAAAAAAAATTCGATCATATGATCCGCGACATTAAAAAGGTTGCTGACCCCTGTCTTAAGCCACAGATGGTGAAACTTTTCCGACACGTCTGCCACTAAAGGACTAACTGAATTTTGAACGGGTCTAGTGTGCCATTTCTTATTTATATTTTTAATGAGTGTTTAAAAATAAAAACTTGTTGAATATTAGTAAATGAAATGAATAATTCAAGTAAAATTGTAAATATTTTAATAATGCTTACAGTTTAAGAAAGGAAATTTATTAAATCATCAAAGTGAGTGTCTTAGACACCATTTTAATTTCAATAGGCGTACAACCCGAACGGATAGCAAGACACGGTGTTTAAAAAAATCTTTCAAAAAATCAATAACTTAACGTAATAAAATTGAAAGTAACACCTTCACTTAAAAAAAAGACATCAAATTTGTATTATGTTAAAGTAAGAAACTTGCATATAATCTTTTCCATGTTATTTTGAAACATGTTGTATCTCAGCCAAGATATTTATATTTTGTTCATAACTTCTTGTTATTCCCAGTATACAGGATGCTCTTGAGTACAGGACAAGATGATCTCTAACCGTTGACTTCACAAAGTTTATTGTGATATGATATTAAATGACTTGGCTGTCGAAATAGTATTGGTTAAAAAAAACTTTACCACGTTGGATAGATTTTATGAATTTTCCGATTCCGATACTCGATTCCTCGATACCAATGGTATCAACTAATATCGCAATAATCGATACTATACGCTAAAAATCTCGACACCACTTTTCAGTATTCAACACGGTTGGCTCCTCAAACGGTTGAGTTTGAACGTCAGTGGCTAGACATTAGTTAATGATAGTTTTGCTTTGTCCTATTATTCTGTCCGCTCAGCTCTAAACTCAATATAAACACGCCTTTCCTTTGCAGCTTATAAACACAGTCACGGTCGACACTAGGTCGATTTTCATTTATCAAAGGGAACTGTATTTCGATGTTATTTTATGTATGTTAGTTTAGTCCGGTTGATTCTTGTTATAATTTGTTTAAATAGCTTAATTAACTAGAATCCATATTTTGACACTTGGAAACAAATTAAATATTTTTCTTTTGACCTAGTTTCTAAACTTACAAAATGTGGATTTATTCAATTTTATATTGAATGGTATCGAAAAGGGTATCGAGTATCGAGGAGATGAATTGATAGTATCGAGCATAAGTATCAAAATCGAGAAAAGTAGGTATCGGCCCACCACTAATACATTTTTATTTAATGTTTATCTTTTTCATGTCGGTGTGCCACCCAAATCGTGTTCGCGTGCCATTAGGTGACACGTGTGTCTTAGCTTTGCCATCCCTGCCTTAGACGATGCGGCCACCGAAGCAGGTAGTTTTGTTAACGTTTATATACTTTTTCGTCAATATGTTATGGACAAAGAAGGAGCAACTGCAATTTTGCTAGGCACCCAAATCATGCTATAGTGGAGAGGTTGGTTTAATGATGGGTTATTTCCTCCTTTTGATTCATATTTTTTTAACGCTAAAATGGTGACCTGGTGGTCTAGGTGTAAGGTGTCGGACTACTGTGCTGGGGTCCGGGGTTCAATCGTTGGTCCCGGCACAGATTTATCTGATTACCAAACCCTTCTTTCGCCTCTGACAAGACGTGTATTGATCACAACTTGTGAATGTAGGGAATTCCAGGCCCCCACCGTGGTTCGGATTCCACGTTAAACTGTAGGTCTTCCATTTTATCTCACAATCACCGTACGCATTAGCGTAAATGCGTATAGCCCGAACGGGTAGTAAGACGCGGTGCTAATAATAATAATAATTGCTATAATCCATATTGGTGGGCATGCGGACTAAAAGTAAACCTTGTTTAGTTTGATTTGCCGGTGACGGGGAGGTCGGGGCTTGAATTTCAGCCGAATTTATCGAGAATATTTTTCTTAAATTGTTTTTCACTCGTCCTCCAAGCAAATTTTGGTACACTTTTCCTAGACTATAGGCCTCTCATATTTATCCCTACTCCGTTAGAATAATTTTTCTTAGCACTGAGTCCTACTACCCGTTTGGATTATACGCTTATGCACTAATTACGCTAATAGTGTTAGGGATGAGGAAGGCTATATTTAGAGAAAGTGTACCTAAATTTACATGGAGGGAAAGCGGAAAACCATTTAGGGAAAAAACCTTAACACCAGACCGAGATTCAAATCTCGATATCACCATCATTGACAATCAGGTCTGATGCGAGAGTAGTGGCTTAGACCATTCGGCCACCAAAGTGGGTGTTAAAGTAAATAAGTATATTTCGGTAATTACTATAATTATTGTTCTACGTTTATTTTTCAGAAATATTTGTTCACTGTTTTCCACAGCCTCTAAATAAACTTTTCTCTGTTTGCAAGTGAGAAGACAAAACTTATACATCCATATACATTTTCCCCGTCAATGTTGAACATTTGAAAACTATGGGTATGTATTATTATAGATACCCGCTTTGGTGTATAATGGTTTAAAACGTCACTCTCACAATATATTGGATTGCTAATGATGGGAGGATCGGGATTCAATCCCGGTATAGTGTGCTGAGGGTGGCTTCCCTGAAAGAAAAAAAAATCCGTTCCATCCCCACGCAAATGCAGTTACACTTGATTCAAATTCAATCAATTCATCACTGACACATTAGCGTCATTAGCAGCCTACATACGTGCTGTGTAATCCAAATAGGTAGTGATAAATGACGGTGATAAATATAATATTATTGAGCTCATTCTATCTTCTTAAATTTGTGATTTTTATGGAAAATAAACTAAGTTAGTTTCTTTCGGTAGGCTCACAAACTTTATGGTTACATAAGTGGAAATAATAAGGGGCAGGGGTTCCCATTTATGGCGCTAATTTCTATTTCTAGCTATCATATGTATGAAATAAAGCTGATTGAGCAAACACAATTTGTAGTAAATAAAATGATAGAATATTAGGAAAATAATAGAGCACAATTAAAGTAATAACACTCACACATATTTACCTATTTATTTTTCCTACTATTCTATAATTTTATTTATTAAAAATTATTTCTAATTATTTTAAGTAGGTATCTCCCTATTTTATAAGCTTAACCTAGAGATATGATATGAGAATTTTCTACGAAAATATTCCGTTTTGGAACATTTTACCTTTATTTTTCTTGTGAAGTTTGATTTATTTTTTTAGTATTTGCTAACAAATTTCACACAAATAAATTCCTACCCTTGCCCCTCCCTCACTTTCCAAACACACCCTAACCACCCCTACTAGTTCACCTATACAATATTTGATGCCTTTATGTGTATGTAATAGTTTATAGGTGCCACTTCCCCCTAACAATACCCTTCGCTTACTTAGTTAGCTGCAAGCCGCTGCGGCAGAAAATTTACTGGACATTTTTAGAATTTTTTTAATTGAAAATTCACCGAAAACATGTCAAGCTTGTCGTCATTCAAGGTAGATGAAATGTGCTCATACAACATACTTCTAGCCTAGACAAGAGTCCAGTGGCTTACCTTATTCCTCTATCTTAGACTAGATTAATATGACACATGTTCTCACTACTAGATAGGATGGACCTATATAAGAGCCATTAGCCTAGTTCCTCTATCCTAGACTAGATTAATATCACACATGTTCTCACTGCTAGAGAAGATTCACCTATATAAGAGCCAGTAACCTAGTTCCTCTATCCTAGACTAGATTAATATCACACATGTTCTCACTGCTAGACAAGATGCACCTATATAAGAGCCAGTTGCCTAGTTCCTCTATCCTAGACTAGATTAATATCACACATGTTCTCACTGCTAGACAAGATTCACCTATATAAGAGCCAGTAGCCTAGTTCCTCTATCCTAGACTAGATTAATATCACACATGTTCTCACTGCTAGACAAGATTCACCTATATAAGAGCCAGTAGCCTAGTTCCTCTATCCTAGACTAGATTAATATCACACATGTTCTCACTGCTAGACAAGATGCATCTATATAAGAGTTCAGTGCTAATGACTGACCTAGTTCCCCTTCATCTGAATATCCTGTTTTCTAGACTAGGTATTTTAATTGATCCTGTACCGGCGAGAATCTAGAAGTGAGTGAACACGGCATCTAACAAGTAAAAGCAGCCACCGTGGATGGAGGTGAATATCAACGTCTATTTTTATCTTGTCCTGTATGGAATAAAAAGAGATAGAGATGTGTCTTGGAGGATTTGGAACGAGGAGTAAACGGCGAACTAGAGGTGCTCGTGATCAAAGGGCTAGTGACCATGTTTCACCTTTTTGTAGGGAGAGAATATTACTGTGCTTCTAGTACTCTTCATTTCGAGCCGAGAAACACTTTTTTGGGAATTATATGAGTAAATGTTATAACACATAGCCTAATGTCTAGTCCATTCATAACATCTTACTTCCCTTACAAGATAGCCGCATTTAATTTTCTTTTAAACACTTCACTGGTCACATGTTCTAAGGCCTCACTCTCGCAATAGACTAGGCTCCCGATGGTGGAAATATCGGGGTTCGATCACAGTCGGGTGTACTGAGAGTGGTTTTTCTCCCTCCATGGAAATGCGGGTACACTTCCTCTAAATTCAACTCTTTAATCCCTAGCTTATTAGAGTAACTACTTTATAGGTCTATGGATATAAGCCAAACGTATATTAACACCTTGTGCTGAAAATAAATAATAATAAATCATAAAAAAAACTAATTGGTTAGTGATAGGAAAGCTAGAATTTAGAGTGATTGTATCAGTAAATATAGCGTTAAGGGCAAACCATTTAGGAAAAGCCACTCTCAAGGCACTTGGTTACAACTCAGACTCTCATTTCTCAGTCACTGGAAAACATGAGTTTGGCGTTTAGTTAGCGTGCCTACCGATCCGGTCCATGGTAAATTAATAGATGAATAACATTTCTACCCTTCCTCCCCCTACATCGGTGGTCTAACGTGCAACTCTCGTGTTGGGCTAGACTGCCGAAGACGGGGAGATTGGGTTTCGATACCGGTTGGTTACGGGGAGGGTAGTTTTTTCCTAAACGGTTTTCCACTCTCCTTCCACGCAAATGTGGTACACTTTATCTAAATTAAACCTTCCCAATTACTAAGCTATTAGTGCAATTGGTACATAGGTATACAACCCGAACGGGTAGTAAGACGCGATGCTAAAAGAAACTTCCCCCCTTCACGCAAGCTTACCTTCGAACTATTTCGGTAAGGGCCGTATTAATAGTATAGTCTCGGTGTCGACCATTTTCCTGCTAAGTTTTCGAACAACAAGTAGTTTATGTCGAAGAGGGGATTGGCTCACGTTCGAATATCGACTATTAAACAGCCCTAAGTGCTCCACAAAGTCTCCCTCCAGTCTTTATCCTCCCAAGGAGGCCCCCATGAATGGCCCTCCAAGAGGTCGTTACGTCAGCGGTGTCTGCGGTACGATGGTCGTGAAAGTGCCGATGACCGGGATCGCAGGCGGATGTGCGAGGAGCGTGGCCTTGGAATCGAATCTAGGTCAGGGTCCTCTGCTCTCCCATCCCTCCGTCTTCCCTTCACTTAGTCGGGGAGGTCGTTGAACCCGGGCTTCTCTCTCTCTTTTCTCTCTCCCCCCGCATACCACAGGACCAGTGAGAGACCGTCGTCTGTACTGCTCTCCTCTAGACCCCGTGGGTTAGTTCGTGATCAACGACCTCCAAGATTTGTTAACCGACCGACATATTTCAGGCAAATTCAATTTGACAGGATGATAGAAAGCGAGGAGGAGACCATCTAGACACAGGATCGAGACTAATCTTGTGATTAGGGAGGGGGTTCTATTGAAGGAGCACAGACAGAAGGGCCTTGATTTGAACGTAGACAAGGCCGTAGCCAGCCAATAATTTCAGATGGGGTTTGGTGGGTACATCCCTCAATAGCTGGAAGCTAGAAAAAAATTCTAAATGATAAACAGTTATAGAAGATATCTGAGGTGGGTTTTTTCATGGTAAAATAATCCCCTAGCTGCCAAAAGTCTTGGAAAATTTCTAAATACTAAACACTTTTGAAGCTCTGTGAAGTGTTTTTTTATGGTTAAATACCCCAAAAATGACGAGGACTAGGAAAATTTCTAAATATTTAACACCTCTGGAAACTCTCTGGAGTGCTTTTTATGGTAACACAGCCCCCTGATTTGTACTTGTATCTTAATGTTGATATTGTTTGAACCATAAATAAAGCCATATATATTTTGTTCATAGAGTTTGAACCCCCCCCCCCTTCCCCCACCGGCTACGGCCTTGAACGTAGACGCACGGGACTTAGTTAGGATGGACTTATAATCATGCATAGCTAATAGTAGATAGTACACAAGTACATACTTCACATCAAGTTGAAACACATTACTTTCAGTGACAGCGTTCACAGAGGAGTCACTAGGGGAACGCGGGGGGTGCAGACCACACCGGGCGACACCATCAGACGTAGTGGCACCAAAATAAATTTCTATAAAACCTTTTTACTAATCCTAAAAATTAATTCCGACGATCTGTGTGTCTGTCGAATCACGTGAAAGGAGATTTTCAAATTTTAAACTTATAAAATAACTATTTTCGATCTACCATAGGACAATCGAGACTTTCCGATCTTACGATATTATTATTTGAAAGTGGATTGACGAAAGGCAATTATTTGGATGAAATGATTCTCAAGTTTGCAACTTTGAAGGCCGGGAAAGGAAAGTTCTGATTTAGTCATGGTGTTCACTAAGTGCTGAAATAATTGTGTATTTGTTCCTGTTTATTTACTTGTATTATTTCATTTATAGGTATATTTTAATATGCATTTGTATACAACTTCTACATTATTTGGGCCATTATTTGTCATTCTAACCTAATTCATTAATTATCTCATATAAAGGTAAAGTTTAACGAGTAAAAATTGACATAGCTTTGAAGTAGTTCTGAAACATTTTTTATTTTGAATTCTATTGTTTTCTTAACAAATTTGCACTTAAACACCACATTAAACTATAAAAATACATTTAGGTTGAATGATACTGTTATTTAAAAGTGTAATTTTAATTTGGCCAGTTGTTTATATCACTATTATCACCATTACTTTCCAGTGATGTACGGGTATTACGATTAAGAGTACCATTAGTACAAACTTACTAGACTTCTGTATGGCCTGGTAATGGAGGAGGGACATAAAGATGACACCAATCCTAGTGACGCCACTGAAGTCTCACAATCGATACCCAGTGACTAGCGCACACTTCATAAAATTGATTTTATTTCAACTTCCTACACTTAGGGTGGGAGCGTAAGAAACACGAGTTAAGGGCAGTATTTTTACCATTTTTTATATCAACGTATTATTTTTGGTCAAATGAAATCGAATAATTCTTCGGTAGAAACACACAATTTAATTTTCTCCACTTGGTAATATTAACATTTCTTGGATATCTGTCAAGGTTGTTATGAAATTTAATGACAAATTTTTCTCTTTGTTTAAAAAGTGTATCATCTAATACCGCAATCCTCATGACATATATTCCAGAACTGTTGATACCTGCATAGGTGGCGTAGTTAGCTAACACGCTAGTTTCGAGTTGAGCTAGACTGCCAAAGACGGGGAGATTGAGGTTCGAATCTCGCTGGGATGATATAGGTGTGGTTTTCCCTAAAAATTTGTACTCACCCTCCAAGCAAATGCGGGTTCAATTCCTCTAAATTCAATCTTCCTAATTCCTAACCCATTAGAGTAATTACTACTAAAGCATACAGTACAACCCGAACGGGAAGTAAGAAGTGGTGCTAAAATAAAATAAATAAGAACTATTGAGGTCAGCATATGAATAAAATTAAACTCTGTGTATTTACTGGAAAAATATTTGATTTATTCTTCAAAAAAGAAAGTTTGTTATAAAAACGGCTAATACACTGCTATTTTTTTCGCAATCTTTACTATCTCCCCATAGTACAAGGACTTGAGCCTAGATTATGCTTGGATATTTAGTAGGGATGCCCAACGTTCCAATTTTCCGGGACTATCCCGTTTTTTAGATGATAGTCCTGGGAAACACGTCTGTCCCAGTTTTTAACTTTTTTTTGTTTTGTTCCCTTTTACCTTGCAATCGGTGATGTAGGGGCCTATTAACATTATTTTTATCAGGTTGGTATGCATGAGTATTTCACAATTTGGGAAAATCCCGTCTATTCTATAAGTTTAGTGACAACTTTAACTTTTGCTTGGCTTTTTTTTAAATTATTAATGATGCTGTTTTCTTTTTTATAATATAAGGCATTTATTTAATGTGACGTAAAAATTGAATAAAATTGTGATAGTTAAATATTTTTTGGTCCCGGTTTGCCCTAGTAAAAATCTGGCAGCCCCAACTTTAGATGTATCGGCCAATCAGAATACAAGGAGAGTCTCCTGCTAATTGAAACAGAAATTAACACAGCAGACGGAAAATATCTTCGCTTCATATTTGAGATGTTTTGTATATAATACGAATGCAGCGCCTTTTATAAAAGACAAAAATATATTTTGTGGTCAACATTAATACCTTTTACTATCTTATTAGTGTCTATCAAAAGTGACAGCTGCAGATCACATGACTTGACGTATGAATACGTGACAGTTGGTCTAGTAGAATTTTTTAACTAACCTATATGTCCATTCGTAAGAGAATTAGGGTATATTAAATATACATATTTATTATTAACCAATTATCTTTGTTTCAGTGTCATTGACTACGATTGAATACGATTGAAAATAAAGAAAAAATATTGCCTTTTTGATTCAGTCATTGATAGCCTAAGACAATAATACAATTAATACCAAAGAAAGAATCAAATTACGGCAAATTAATTTTGAGTTCCTATTGCCATTTGTAAGTTAGTACAGGGACTATTATTAAACATTGGGGGGGAGGGGGAGAGGCAGATAACTGGGGGCCACACAAACATAGTTTGCCCAGGGTGCCATGACTGCTAAGGGCGCCCCTGGTCAACATAGCCCTACGTTTCTGTATCACATAAGCAGATTCTGCTCTTAATTTTGACAAAACCCGCTTCGGTGGCCGCATGGTCTAACGTGCCACTCTCACAGTATACTAAACTGCTAATAATGGAGAGATTGAGGTTCAAATCCTGGTCGGATGTACTCAGGGTGTTTTTATCTAAATGATTTTCCATTCTCCTTCCACGAAAATGCGGGTACACTTCCTATAAATATAACCTTTCTTATCACTAAAACTATTAGCGTAATTAGTACATATGCGTATAACTCGGACGGGTCGTAAGACGTGGTGCTTAGAAAAAAATTGGCAAATGTGTGAACCAAGCTTTAGTCTCGTAGTTTAACCTGCCCCTGGAATGAACGTTGCTGCCTTTCTTCCTTAAGGACACACACACACATAATTAATCTGCCCCTCACTAATATATAAAGTAAATGTAGCTTAATCTAATATTATCCAATAAATACTAAGCTTTCTATTTGAAACACTTAGTTTCAACTGTTTATATTAATATTTTATTAATTAAATATTTTCATTGTACCTCAGATTCAAATATGTCCAACCATTTTATAAATAATTATCTCAATATTTAAAAAAAATGTATATGCACAGACCTATTTACAAAGGGTTATTCATTTTGTTTTAAATAATAACTAACACATTATTTAAGATTATATTTGAGACATACTGTTCTCAAGTATGCTCTAAGGTGACATAGATAAGTGAAATATAGGTCCTGTTCCCACTTCACAGCATGATCTTATATTTGCAGTTTTAATGTTGGCATACATGAATAAAAGGTCAATATATATATATATTAAGTTCAGTCTAGGATAACTGGGTGCCAGGACAACTGGACGCTAAAAAATAAACGAACTTTTTTATTTAATTTTTCGAATTAGCTTTTTTTAGTATAATGCAATGAACTTTTTTTAGAATATAAAAAAATGCACAATTTTTTCCATATATTCTTCAATTAAAATTAAAAAGTGATGGGTAAAAACTAAAAATGAACTTTTTTTCTTTTTTTAACTTATCATATTTTTCAACGCAACATCATATATTTTTAAATTACGTATATATTCATTTTTGGAGTTGTTTGAAAAAAATCTTAGTAGGGGAAACGTAACTAATTCATATTTATAAGGTTAACCTAACATAACTTAACCTAACTATTGCAATGCATTAATACAAGACAAAGAGCATTTAAATAAAAGATTATGCTGCCCATAGTTAAAGAGTGCATTTTTTGCTTTTACTCATCACTTTTTAATTAAAAAGAAAAAAAGTGCATTGCATTATGCTAGAAAAAAAGTTATTTTTTTAAGAAAAAAAGTGGGGTTACTTTTGGTGCCCAGTTGTTTGTATCCACGTACAATAAATGTGTGTGAAGTATTGGGTTTTTTTTATCACCGCGTCTTACTACCTGTTCTGGTTGTACGGATGTAATGATAATTTCTAAAACGGGGTTGGAATAAGGAAGGAAGAATTTTAGAGTTAGCTTTTATAATTTATTGTGTGTTCCTTGTACTCGTAGCTAAGTGAGAAAAGGACAGACTACAAATATATGGGACGGTGGTTTGATTCACAATGGCATCTAGAGACTTGTACTAAAATCGTCCTATTAGCCACTTTAGGTGGCCTCGTGGTCTAACGCGTTACTCTCGTGGTGGACTAAACTGCTGAAGATGAAGAGATTTGGGTTCGATTCTAGTTGGGCACACTGAGGGTGGTTTTCCTAAATGGTATTCCGCTCTCCTTCCACGCAAATGCAGTTACATTTCCTCTAAATTAATCCTTCTTAATCCCTAACCCATTAATGTAATTCGTATATAGCCGTATAACCCGAACGGTTAGTAACCCACGGTGCTAAAAAAATTCATGGTGCTAGGGTCGGAAATGAATTTTTTAATTACTTTTTTTAATGTGAGTTAGTTACAGTGGCGGCTCATGAGTTTGAAAACTGGTGGTGCTGCCAGGGTGATAGAGTGATACAGGAAGGTAGTGGAAGGGTCAGGGGAGGGGTAGGAGATGTAACTTATTGGGAAGCAAGAGGGGTCATATGGAGAACTATATATATATCATAACAAATTTATTTAAACATTTTCTAAAACTAATGAATTTTTAAGGCTTGTTAGCAAAAAAGTCATTTGACGAATTATGAAATGAAAATTAATATTTTCAAAAGAGTGACATGGCCAGAATTTTAAAAATCTCCATCTGTTTTCTCTAGTTTCTAAATAACTGGTAACGATACTGATTTTGTTTTGTACGTTCGACTTGTCGTAAGCTTACTGTAAAGGAAATACATTAATAAACACGACACGCTATAGTTAGTAGTAAAAGATAAGCCAAATAAACTTGTTATCGTCTATAAAAGTATGTATAAAAACATCAGATAAGTCAAAATATCACGATTCACAAACATATCAATGTGCAGTAAATGAACACAGAATTAGACTAATTAAAAAGTTAAGTCTGTTTTTATTTTCTTTGAGTAAATATTATACTATAAATTAAATTCACACAAAACAAATATGCTAGTTGGAATTTAGAGGCTTATAATATTTTAAAATACACATTTAAATTAGAATAGGAAGCAAGTGTTCTTAGTTCATATTCGGATACATTGTTTGAACATCAGTATTACTATTAATTGCCCATGGATGTATTAGTAAAAAGTAATTTTAGTTTTTTCCAATGAAACTTAATCGAGAAATATTAAATTGTTAATAAATAAACAATATTCAAGTTCCAGTATTTATTTATTCATTAACTAGATACACAGTTAAACACGAAAGGAATACAGAATTAAATTAAAACAAAAATATCAGTCACACAATTTAGTTCAGAGTTAGACTGTGGCTGCCGAGGGGTTTTACAACGCTTGCAGCTCCAATCCTACGGTAACGTTAGGGCAATCCCCGTATTTTGCTTCTACATTACTCCATTTACCAAGAAGTTCACAGAGAGTTTCAGCGTCTGTCACTTAGCCTTATGAAAACCTTTCATTAAAAACAGCAAATTATTGTCTCTAAGTCGACAAATTGACTAACCACTTTTTCGTCGTTATAATATATTCAATAAGTTTGAATGTAAGTGTGTACACACGATAAAACTGTGTTTCAGCAGTTGAAAAAAGTTTTGAAGCTCCACAAAATCGCGATGACTTCTTTGTCTTACGACTAGGATGCACCTAATACATAGACAAATAATATACTCAGACACTCAACCTCCAGGTTAAAATGGTTGCGCTCCTTTTGGCAGCTTGAGTCCTTTAATACTAAGAGTGCTGCGGTTAGTCCTATCATCACACAGCAGTATTGATCTCTATAATATAACTGGATGGACACCTGCAGCTGAAATTTTTGAGCTGTCATCTGCACATCATTGTGCAAGAGAGAAGGAAACTTTCGGATATCTCTTTCTCTCTTGCACACATACAAATCAATGTGACATTTCGACATAATTCGCTAATTTTTATGATTATATGAGATATATCAATGTATGATTAGTTAAATGAAATAAATTGGTTAATAAAAGGTTTGAAGAGCATACATAAGTTCAACACTTATGATTTGTTTCTTTAAATAATTCAATTTAGGCTCAAATAATACTTCTTACTAGCTTATAGCTAAATGATCGTTTGAACTTAAGACTTTTACACAAAGTTTGTCATTCAAACAAAAGTAACCAGGTTTTCAACGAACATATCTCATTATAGCTATCGAACATTAAATTTTAATAATTATGGTTTCTGAAAGCAATAGCCAAGCTGAGATACAACTTATTGTAATATAGTTTGTTATGATAGTTTGAATGTGAAACTAATACACAAAGTTTGTTATTCAAATACATGTAATTAAATTTTAAGTTAACTTATTTCATTATAGTTAACAATAGGCTACAAGCTAAGAGCCAACTTTAAATATATTGTTATATAGTAACACTTCTTACAAGCCTATAACCTAAATAATATTTTGAATTTAAAACTACTACACACAGTTTGTCATTCAAACGAATGTAATTAAAGTTTGGAGCTACCTTTTTAAATTTTAGATATCGAGCTTTAAATATAATATTGTTTCTGAAACCATTAGATAAGCTAATAACCAATTTTAAATATATTGTAGTCTTGGCAGAATGTAAACAACATGAGCTTTAGCTACATATTTCAATATTCCAAAGATTTTATTCTTATTTGAACAATAGGCCTATTAACTTTAAAACTGAAATGTATATACTTTAAAGTAAATGTGTCTTCAGTCAAGTGAGGTATACCCCTTCACTAATAAAAAAACCTTTTATTCATGAGACACGTGTTTTTACAAACGAACATTGATAGAAACCGTTAAATCTGTCCACGAGCTAGGAAGCAGATGACAAACTTGGCGTCACGATTTGGTCCGTTGCAAGGTGTGTGTTTATGTCCATCCAGTAAAGTATAGAGTTTACTGGCCACCACTGACACTAGCGAAACCCAGTGTTGAAGAACTATAGTTGGAAAAAGAAGCGCAGCAAAACCACCTTAAGGTTGAGAGTCTGTTTCTCACTTGTCTGTGGCCTACTGCTAACAAATAGAGCCATGTACACCGACAATTCTGTCATTGCTCACCAGATTGTGCTTGGACCAGCCCATGAATTCAGTCTAGTTTTGGAACAAATATCGCATACAATGCCTATCTATCGTTGAATCATGCCCCTTCTCCAATTGTTGTCCTGCCGAGAAATTGATTGTCCAACTAGAGACAAAAGTTCATCAAAACTGGAAACCCTCATTCTATAGTGGGGGAAAAAACTTATCGGAATAATTTATTTACCACTCAAAACTTGTATAAAACTTTTCAAGTGAAAGTCTTTCACTCTAAATGGGATGTACCCAAAATTTAAGTTCACATCGTCGTTGTTTTCTATTGCAGGCTACAAGAGCAAAAATAGCACCTACTTCTACAACGTATATTATGAAAATGGACGTAATATAAGTTTATGTAACGTTTGTTTTTTCCTTGCAACAAATTTGTGCCCTGAGAACACACACAGCAACGACGTAACTGTTTTGTCATTCATCTGTTGCTGTGCAGTTACTTGCCAGAAAGGTAACGACAAAAAAGTGTTTAGACAATTTGTTGCCTGTGCACATATGGCCTAAAAATCACAAATTCTTAAATATCTTTAATATAATCCTCTGTGTTGCTATAGTTGACCGTACTAAACTAAAATAGTAGTAACAATAATACAAATAATAACAATATTGTCTTTATTTGAGCGAAGTTAAGGCCAGCACCTTTTCTTACACTTAATCCCTTAGTAATAAATAATGTTCATTTGATATTTATGTGCTAATCTATAATACCTGTACAAAAATATTAATAATAATGAAAAAATATTGCTCACATAAGCCCTACATAATTGTAAATTGATGATACAGATTAAAATAAAATAAATTAGGGAATTAGAATTAAATAAAGGAGAGAGAGAGAGGAAAAAAATACATTCATATGTAATTACACAACGCATAGCACATCTAAACATGATGGAGATAGCAAATAATTAAAAAAAGAAAACAATGCTAATAATATTTAGTAGTTATATAAATTTAAAAAATTGTATAATTTTACGAAAGTGACAATAGTAATAATAATAATAATACTTTACACCTCACATCGATGATCTAGACTCTGCTCGCAGACCTTGAGCAAGCTCATGCTGAAAGGATTTGATAGTGGTATCAGTTTTAATATCTATATCAAGAGCATTCCAGGGATGAGCTCCAGCAACAGTAAAATAGATAGAAGAGAAGTTGAATTTCTGAAGAGGTACAGGAAATGTGTGGGTGCCACATGTATGTAGAATTGTGGGGGTGCTGCAGCTCTTATGGATGAGCCACCATTGGTAAGTTGGTAAGTCGTATGTTGTACAGTCCTGGAATAATAAATTCTAAATACACCTAAAATTTGCCTGTCCCCTTTTAATCCCATGGCTCCGTACATATTCCATCATCACTCTGGCTTGAATTGCTTTGTTAGGTTCATCTGTCCACCATTTTGGAGGTAAGCCGGTCCCGCGTCCAACTCACACCCTGCTATAGTAATGGCTAGAAGAATAGGCACCATATTAGGTGGTCTGTCTAGCCAACATGTTGGAGGTAAGCCAAGCTCGCATTTAGCTCACACCCGACCAAAGTCAATTTTTTGGGTTTACTGACAATCTAGTGCAGCATGAATTCACTGTTTACACTACATAACTTAACTGGGTTGACGAGAGAATTAACTGCAACTAATCAGAGGGTGCTACACATGATATATTATGGTTATAGGTAAAGGTTTATATTACTACTATTTTAGTTTATAAATCGATACCATACATGCCAAATGATCTTTTACAACCATAATAGGGATAATAAATGGAGATTGACTCACCTTCTGACATCTTGTGAATGTGTAGAACTCCAGGCCTCCACCGTGGTTCGGATTCCACGTTAAACTGTAGGTCCTCCATTTCATCTCACAATCACCCTACCATTACACAAACACATTAGCGTAAGTGCGTGTAACCCGAACGGGTATTAAGACGCGGTGCTAATAATAATAATAATAATAATAATAATAATAGACTCACTTTCTTGAGGAATATGGCCACAATCCACACACCCCTCCTGATAACCCCATTTCACCCAAAACTTCTCCTTCTCGTCTCTTCCCACCCCTCTATTCATTTAAAAAGTTTATCATCAAATGCTAATATAATATTTACAAGCATTCAAGAAACTGTTGATCTCACCGTGTGAAGAAAATAAAACTCTTTGTTTCTACCGGAGCAATATTTGATTTATTTTACCCTCCCCGTACCCATCCTCCTACCATCCCCCTATATTGCCCCTCCCTTTCACCCCTATATATGTCCCCCATCCTACCACACCTGGAATTTATAATTATAATTTCCCTGCAAATGATGATGCAATTCTAATTCTTTTCACTTTTCTTCTTTGTCTTCCCCCTCAACCCTCAGAAGCCATAACGATAAACTACCCTCTCATCCGTCTATCCTCCCTTCCACCCACCCTCGCTTGTGAGCCCAAGATATGAATGTTTGTTTATCCATTCTATTTCCAGGTACGTAAAAAAGGAATATTTAGGTACACATGCTGGTGCACTAGAATGGGGCAGGTTGAGGAGGTGGGGCATTTCCATGGTAATCACGGTAACATTGGCCGTCGCTATGGTAACCATGAATTAAATAACCATGAGAACCGCCTTCTTGCTAGCCCAGCCTTCCCCGTTCCACTCTAAATTAGCTATCTCAGGTTTTTTTTTCCTAAACGGTTCCCCATTCTCCCTCCACGAAAATGCGGGTTCACTTGCTTTATATTCAACCTTCCTAATTCCTAATCCACTAGTGTAATTGTGTAATTAGTACTTAAGTGTATAACCCGAACGGGTAGTAAGACGCGATGCTAAGTATAAGTATAGTTGTATAACGCATATTGCACGCTTTGTTTCGATGCATGTACACTACGTTCACCACGAAGGGAACTGGTCTTACTCTGACTGATTACTAGGGGCGGATTTATAGGCACTTAAAAATTTAAAAAAGGCAGGCAAATAGGCACTAAAAATTTAAAAAATAGGCATTATAAAGTAAAAAAAGGTAGTAAATAGGCATTAAAAAGAAAAAATAGGCACATACATAGGCACAATAATGCAAAAAAAAAAAACCAAAGCACTCAAAATTCGTATTATTCATTTGTAAAATCCACACACATCGTACACTTTCCATAAACACAAATTAATTACTATTACAGTTAATTACCAAATACTTATCAAGATTTTCAGGTGTAAATTTTGTTCTGTTGTATGAGAAAATGTTTTTAGAGTGTGAGAAACTTCTCGACTTCACATGAAGTCATCGGGCAAAACTTCAGACAAGCTATCTCAGTTGAGCTAAGCTTGACTTCAGGGAGTAATGTCATTCCAAGATGTCCGCAATAATTACCATCACTCTCCACCCAGGGTCTCGCTGCAATACTCTGTTAAATTTGTCGACGATGGCTATGTCAATCTAACCAGAAGCCTGATTCCGGTTTTCTTCTATTCCCCCGCATTATCTTCACATCTTTCATAAGAGGCAAATCCCTCGCCTCTAAAACTGTGATTGCCCCAGGAATATTTCCAAAATTGCTTTTTACATATGCCAATGGTTTCATCAACAGAAACCCAGAAGTATGATTCTCCAATATCTTCTCAGATCTTCTAAACTGTCTTAAACAAAATAAAAAGAATGTGTATTGTAAATATTTTAAACAAATACAATTCAGTTAATATTTTTAATGTCAGAAATAAAAAACTGATATTGTAAAAACTTACGGATAAATTGGTTGAATGCAAGTAGTGTTTCCTCAGAGTTGATTCATCTGGTATCTTCATGTTGGTATATTTGTTGAGAAAAGCATTGGAATCCGGATTCTCGAGATTATTCCTAGGAATACTTGCAGCTAATATCGCAGAGCATAAGTCAGCAGAAAATTGCCCTTGGGTGTTATCTGCATCGTTAACTTTAGGAAAAAAAATTGTTTTGATCCTGTTTTCTTTCTGGAATTCTTCATATGTATTGTAGTATCTTTGTGTTGTTCTAGGTGATACTTCATCTCACATTTTACCTAAACATTATACATGGAAATTTTCATCCAATAATATATGTGAATTCTACAAATTAACAAAGCATCACCTAACAAGAGAACTAAGAATTTTGTTTGTAAGATAGTTATGCTACGCTTTGATAACTATTTCCACTTTGTCGTTGAAATCCTTCAATAAGAAATAAAACCTAGTTTGAACAAGAGCAAATAATTTACATTGAGTCCAATACAAAGAAATATTAATGAACAGATATGCACATCTAAGAACAGCGTAATATACAAAACCACCAAATGCTGTGCTCTAAAAGAAAATCTTTGTCGACAATTTGACCAGTCTAAACCTATCATACTGCTGGACATGGCTTTTTCCTACCTATCATGAGTATCCACGTGGAGTGACCTAAGGATTTAAAAGTGGGGGGAGGGGCGCAAGTATTTAGAAAGAAAAAAGGGTGCGAGGAAGAGAGAGATAAAAAAAGGCACTTTAAGGCTCCCATTTGTAAAATAGGCACTAAACACCAAAATAGGCATTTATAGGCACTATAAAAGTCATCACACTATCTTCGCAATTATCGAAAATAAACTTATACCTTAAAAGCATAATTTTCAAAGCATAGGATTAAAAAAGGCATTTAGGGCAAAATCCGCCCCCTACTGATTACATTATGGCCATATCTTTTAAGCCTCACCGTGGTGGAACCAAGCATGGAAAACTACCGATATTTTTAAATTTTACTTCTACACCACTTTGGTATAAACTTGTGTGGAAGGATGCTTCTTTTAATTGAGGCAAGACCAGAGAAGTTTCTTGATTGCTGTGACTGATTAAATATAATGAACTTGTCCATCACGTTCCTGTTTCCTATCTTTCACTCTTAATTTGGTCGTTAACAAAGTTCTTGCCTTTGTGAAGATCTTGGAGGAGTAGGTGATGCCACATTTTGTGATTAATTGCGGTTTGTGTCTAAAATAGAAATAGGATAAGCGTCAAAAATAGGGTAGAATTACCTATACCTATACTAACCAGGCCCACGCGCCAAGAAGGGTTGAGTGGTTAGGGAAACCGGCTACATGTTTAGGTAACCGTTCCATTTTAAGTACTTGTGCCTTAAAGAGTGCATCTTATTCCAATAATATATTTCAACCTTGCTTCAATTCAGCTATATGAGCTCATATTTGTTATCTGGTGTATATGTTGAGTCCCACGCACTAAGTAAACATCCGTAGTCGACCTTGCATCACGAGTTAATCCAGATCTCTCAAATCTCTCTTCACACTGGCACAGGAAAGAAATGAAGAGCTGGTGTCAGTTCTATTTTTAAATAACTAGCGTGGAGACTTGCTCATACACGCGAGGCTATTAGTTATCCTCTTACCTTCTTTTATTTTTTTGCTGCTAATTATCTTTTGTTAATTGGTCTTTAGACAAATAATGCTTGGCCAATGAACGACTCTATAATTATAGTAGGTATTAAGCTATGGTTTGAATATGTTTTCATTGTTATGCCATGAACAATTAAAAGTATTCTGTATATTTTTAAAAGTAGTACCTAATTTAAGAGGGATGTGGGGGTGAGGGGGAGGGTTTGGGCAGGCAATCGCCCTGGAGCTCCCACAAGGCTAGAAATTGGTTCTTCATTCTGAAATAGCAGCAATTAAATCTATTAAAGTGGGAGTGTAGGGGACGTAAGAAAAGGGGAGTTTTTTTTTTTGCGTTTCTATGGCAAAACTTTTTGATCTAAATTAATAAAATATCTTTCCAGTATAAACATAGAGTTTAATTTTCTACACATGTTGAATATCTGTTAAGGTTGTCTTGGAATTTAATAACAACTTTTTCACTTCATTTTAAAAATTTCTAATCTAATGCGACAAATATTCAAAAACTCTTGATCTCACCGTGTGAAGAAAATTAAAGTTTTTTTTCTAATGGAGCAATATTTGATTTATTTCGGGAAAAAAATAAATGTTTCGCTATAAAAATTTCAAAAACAGTTTCCTTTTCTCGCATCCCCTACACTCCCACTTTAAATAATTTGTAGAATCAAAGAGAGATTTATTTGAAGATTATGAGAGAAAGGTTAAGGAAATATTAGTATAACAGAAGAGCATGCTCAGGAACGTAAACGCCAGAAAATTAAATCTAGATGGCAAAACACCAGAAACCAGTTATCACAGATGGAGTGGTTTTAAAAGAAAGGTTCCTCTCTATGAAATCCTCAATGAACAAAAATTTTAGAACAACATTTACCAACGATTAAATACTTTGAGAATATATTTAGTACTTATGGTGTCAAACTGTAGCGGGGAAAGATCATTTTCAAAAATTAAATTGATAAAAAACCGGCTCCGTACAACCATGAACCAAAATTGTATAATATTCCCTTACTCAACATGGAAAGTGAAATACTTCATTAAATAGACTTTAAAAATATTATTGACATGTTTGCTGCAAATAAAACAAGGATAATTTGTATTTAATGTGCATTTTATGGAGTCTTCATGTAGCCTATTTCCTTTGTTTTTATTACCGGTGTGTAAAATTAGACATTTGCTTAGTTTTTACCGTTCCTCGAACACGCTATGATGTAGTTTGCATGAGTTTATGCCCCCCCCCCCGCCCGCCCCCTTAACCCCTTCTCTACCACTCCCCCCACACACATTGTATGCCTCTCCAAGACTGCCTACATACGTAAATCAGGTACTGCTTGGAGGAGTATTTAAGGCTCATTATCTCAGTACACTGATTATATCAGAACATGACTTACAAACCAACTTAATACAAGAACATTCGAAACACTCTGTTTCTTACAGTTCATTAAAGATATATTTTTAGTCACGCTGGGAATCGAACCTGGCACACACATCACCGACTGAGCCAGTGTGTACGACATATTACCTTTTAATAATCGTCATCATCATTGGTTTAACTAGCTCTCGTGTATGTCTGGTTGGACCACCTATTAGCATGCCTTCATCTTGCTCCTCTGCGAGATCCGAGTCTCACGTTTCGCAGCAAGGTCAGTCGTCGACGCTCCATCAAAGAAAGAAGCCACAGCTTGATTATTTTCTAAGTGGTAAGGTAATGCCAATGCCAAGCGAACAATGACGTAGCTAGTGGTGAGAGTGTGTATGTGTGTATGGAAAACAGCCAGCAGTTGGGTGTGAGTGAGTCACACAATCGCCCTCCCTGGCCATGGCCGCAAATGAAGGCGGAATCCGAACCCCTGCCAACAGAAGAGTGGCGCCTAGCTCTACGCGGGGACGGCTAGTTACCAACATCTCAGAATGTTATCTTTGTACTTTACAGCTCTTGTGATAGTACGACTTCAATTCACTAAGATTGCCATAAATATTAGGCCTACGGACACTAGAACCTAATAAACAAACTAAAACTTCTGACCGTAAAAAAATCGATTAAATATCCAAACTAAATATTTTTTTAAAGTTACAATGATAGTGGCATCTAATTATAATATTAAAAGAAAGGTTCCGGCTTCGATTCCCATGTCCAGGTGTCGTCTTAAATGAATATGTACCTACAATAATTGTTCAAGCACAAAAGTTTTCTTAACCAATTAACAAGGCTGATATTGATGTAGAGAACAGATTCTTCCAGCAAACCACCTTTATTCCACCCTGCCGAGTTTCAAACCTCATTCTTTCCGTCACCAACAACCCAGACACGATGATCCTCTCATTTAAGTCAGGTGTTCACAGTTGCCGAATATGGACATTGTTGTTACACACAATGAAGCAAAGCCTCAGCCTAAGGTACGCAGATATTTATACGGCTAATTGACGATATCTTGCGAGATTTTACGCTGATTGCACAGACGTTGATGTTTTTTTTTATTGTTGTTGTTATTGTCTGCCACTTCTCACGAAAGGCTCGGTGGTCGTTTCGAGCAACCAGTATACGTATGAACACTACACTCTTGTAACTAGAAAGGTAATAGGCACACGTGTTTTCACTGTCGCCCACATGTTGTTATTAATACAGTAGATAATAATTGTGGGAGCAGTGGTGTAATGTATCTTTATTCCCTAGAGGATCATTGTGGGAGCAGTGGTTTACAGGATCTTCATTTCCTGGAATCATTGTGGGAGCAGTGGTGTAATGTATCTTTATTCCTTGCAGGATCATTGTGGAAGCAGTGGTGTACTGCATTTACATTCCCTAGAGGATCATTGTGGGAGCAGTGGTTTACTGGATCTTCATTTCCTGGAATCATTGTGGGAGCAGTGGTGTAATGTATCTTTATTCCCTGCACGATCATTGTGGAAGCAGTGGTGTACCGTATCTTCATTCCCTGGAGGATCATTGTGGGAGCAGTGGTGTAATGTATCTTTATTCCTTGCAGGATCATTGTGGGAGCAGTGGTGTAATGTATCTTTAATTCCTTGCAGGATCATTGTGGAAGCAGTGGTGTACCGTATCTTAATTCCCTGGAAGATCATTGTGGGAGCAGTGGTGTACTGAATCCTCACTTCCTGGAGGATCACTGTGAGAACAGTGGTGTAATATATATTTATTCCCTGGAGGATTATTTTGGAAGCAGTAGTCTACTGAATCTTCATTCCCTGGAGGATCATTGTGGGAGCAGTGGTGTAGTGAACCTTTATTCCCTGGAGGATTATTGTGGGAGACAGTGGTGTACTGAATCTTCATTCCCTGGAGGATCATTGTGGGAGCAGTGGTGTACTCTATCTTGATTCCCTGGAAGGAACGATGATTTATCCGACATTCCGTTTAATCTGACATATCCTCATGATCTGCAATTTATGTTGTTGTACAGTATTTTCCCACTACCATCGTTTCTTTGCTAATGAGTGAGTCACATACCTCCGTGGCTGTAACTTTGTTCGCCAACCTTAGTGAATGTTTGCACTGTACTCGTGCATTCTGTCATAGAGTTTTGCATCTCCTTATTAATGTAATTTTACTGCGTGACAAATATGGCGAGTGAAAAGAGTAAGGCCAATACTTTCGGTGGTGGAGGGATGATGGTTACATCCCCCCAATTGCGGAAGAGTAGAAAAAATTGTTTGAATGATTAATAGTTCTAGAGGATATCTGAATTTATTTATCACAAGAAATCCCGCTAACTGCCGAAGGCTAGTAACACAGCCCTATAATTTGTACTTGTACCTTAATTTTGATACAGTTTGAATCATAAATAAAGCCATATATGTCTTGTTCATAAATTGTCAGTGGGGTTTGAACCCCCAAAACGCCCCTCTGACTACGGCCTTGGAAAAGAGAAAAAAAAAAGTGTTTGTTTAATCGAAGAAAAATGTCAAGCCTTAAAAAGAATAATTACTAACAAACCCTATTTGAAACCTATTCTGTACTTATATTTAAAGTAATTTCTATTTGTTTCTCTGCTCGCCCCCTCCCTTCTATCCTCCTCCACCTGTTTCCGTATTATTCGACATTTCGGTAATCCGATCACCTGCCGTTCCCGTTCAGGTCGAGTTATTGAGATTCCACTGTATTATTATTATTATTATTATTATTATTATTATCATTATCATCATCATCATCATGTGTTTTTACAAACACAGCACCTCTTTTTTGGAATAATGTAAATTGTTCTTCCTTGAGCAACGCGTACCAGGAGGGCTCGTGCAGCTTCCAACATCCTCTATCTGAATATCTTGAACTTAGAACAGACACAACATCCAGCCCCCCGTTATTAATTATTAACTGTGAACGAAGAAACCCTCCATTCACCAATGATACAGTTTATGGCCATGCCTGGAATCGAACGCACGGACCTTTGTTAAGTAGGCAGACACCCTAATTTTTCACCGAATTTATGTATGCTTTGCTCTTAAGATGTTTTTCATATTTTCTATAATAGTTATCTAACAATGTGGAATCGTTTTTATAAAGTTTGAACACAATCATTTTGATTTTTTGTTATTTTTCTAACTTCAGTGTCTTGTGTTTGTTTGGAAAAAAGCATATAGATGTATAAAAAAAACAAATTATGTAACAAACTAATAAATCATGTGTTAAAAGTTAAGAACTCTAGTCTGAAAGGTTTCCGAAGAAAATACACACTAATAACGTTATTTTTTTCATAAGCCTTATTTTTGCACACTTCATTTCAGTCAAAATTCTTTAAATTTAACACTTGTTAGCCAACTGACTATTTTTTGGGACAAAAAATAATAGCTCTTCCTTTGTGTTAGTTTGACTTGATAGCGTAAATCTAATATTAATGTTGTGATATATTTTTTTACACCACATACAGGTTCGAATTGTAGGTGTCTAACTTTTAAACAATTATCTCTAACTATTTATAATGACTTGTATTATCAATGATAAATAGTATGAGCAGCTTTAGTTAAGATTAAAAAATTAGGTCATGATATTTAATAACGTAAATTGTCTTAAGGTGGCCGCCTTGTTAAGAGAGAAATTGCCACGTAGACATTCAGCTCTAACGCAATATTTAAATTCTATTATGCGTTATTTCAAAATATGGTTCAGACCAAAATAAAATAAAACTATTCCAACAGGGCTCTTTTTCCTTAATAACCCTATATTTTGAGTTTTATTAATAGAAAATAAATGTGTGAAAATGTGACATTATCTCATTTTCAATGACTTTTTAATAATATTTGCGGAGCTGTGAGACTGGGCTTGACAAAAAGGTTTTAGATTTAACCTTCCTCTAACAATAACATTAATTTTTGGATAGACTGACAGCAGAATACTTTAGGATATTCGAGAACTAGCAGCGAGCTTTCTTCTTTACCTTGAGATAAGAAGTTTTGTAGTTTTCTATCCTCTCGTTCTTATTGACATGATAAGGGGTGGTTTTAATTTAAGGGTGAAATAGGGAGTATAAGCTTGGACTGAATATAGAAGTAGTTCCAGAAAATGACACAAACCGTTGTATTTTAAGGCGTGTGGTCTGATAACAATTGATCCTTTCTTGATGATCGAGACGGCCGCCTTAATAAGGCTATGTACACTTTCAATAATATTTTACGTAAACAAAAGTCTATATAGTTAAAAAATATTTGACTCTAAATATTTTTATTTCTGTGTTTATGGTGTTTCTTCTGAAGCTAAGGGAATATTGCTGAAATTTTTAAAAAAAGAGTGTAATATGAAGAAGAAGAATGATGGGAAGATGATAAATGGGAATTGAGAAGAAATTATACTGAGTTTATTTGTTACCTGCTTCTGTAATCGAAGGGTTAAAGGCAGGGGTGGGAAACATTTGGTCACATGTCTCTTCACGAATTCCTCATAAGGCCGCACACTTCATGTATGCTACAGTAAATTTTGCCAAAATTATGAAGACGTATTTTACCCAAATATAAGTGTGTGTATTCTTGGTAACCTATAAAGGAGTAAACGGTTTGTTGATACAATTACTATACTATAAAGCCACACGGCTGACTCACTCACTCACTCACATTATTGTTTACCCACTTCCAGATGAGCTAGAAACTTGAAATTTGACAAACTTATAGCTTCTAACCTGTAACCGATGGGAAAGTTTCAAAAAAGTAAAAAAAAAAAAAATCTTTGACACCTGAAAAAAATTCAGTAACCTTAATGTCGGTGCGGACCTTTCTATGGAGGCCTCTTGTGGCTAAACGGTAAGATATATTAAAAAACGGATTGCACCAGAGCTAGATTTTTTGGTTTTAGCTAAATTTAGCACTTTTCTCACACATTTTTTAATCTTCTGACACACTTATGGGACAGCTAGAATCATAAAATTGTAAAAATAAATCAAAGTTCAAAACAACGCTGAAATTACATCAGTTTACACTCACTGGGTGTTGGGGGGCGGAACCTACAAGGAGCAAGGCGAGTTTTTTTTATAAATCGAGGACAAATTTTATTTTATTACTGTCTCGCGACACCTTGGAGATTCATCGTGTGAATATAGTAGTCTATATAGCCTTAACTAAAGGCTGGTAGACAGTGATCGTCGCCAGAGGAGGTGATGTAGGAGCCGCAGTCGACCCTGGTGCAAATAGTACTCCGCGACAGTGATCGCCGCCAGAGGAGGTGATGAAGGAGCCGCAGTCGACCCTGGTGCAAATAGTACTCCGCGACAGTGATCGCCGCCAGAGGAGGTGATGAAGGAG
The DNA here is from genome assembly GCA_902141385.1 of Timema californicum. Taxonomy (NCBI): domain Eukaryota; kingdom Metazoa; phylum Arthropoda; class Insecta; order Phasmatodea; family Timematidae; genus Timema; species Timema californicum. The sequence continues at coordinate 120,176 of CABFOW010000585.1, forward strand.
CAGTGGTCGACCCTGGTGCAAATAGTATACCTTGACAGAAGAGGTACCGGGAGAGGGCTCGCAGGAAGCAGCATATACCAGTCACCTTGAGTACGATGCTCCGGTGGCGGGCGGTGCCGTCAACTCACCGTAAGGCAACAATTAATTCACCAACTAGCTCTACTTTTACACTTTCCTCATGTATTTGTGTAATTAAATGTATGTGTTGATTTTTTGTTTTCTAATAGAATGGCTGTGGCCGGATAACCCTCTGCCACTGTCATTTCTCCCGGACCTTCCCTCCTGATTCCGTCAAACAGTGGCGATATGAGCACTACATAAGTGGAAGCAGGTGTGTAGTCGGGACTCAGTCGATAATGGTGGAGGGACCCAACACTGTATACCTCTTGGTGGTGGGCCTCGTGATCATGTATAGATATTTTCCTTTCGATACTAGTACATTTTTACTCGATACTACCCCCACTTAAAGCCCTCCCCCCCCCGATACTTTTACTGTTATTAGTACTCACACTCCGGTATCGGATCGGTATCGAAAGAAACAACTTTTTTGTTATCTTCACTCATGCTGGGATTAAATGTTTTCTATGGTGGTATGTAGAGGAAAAACAAATGAAACTATTTCTCAATCTTCACTCATTTTTTGCATGACAAGCAAGAAGCAACTCTAGCATTCAATCTCTTTTAGATAATCATAGTTCATAGCTGTTCTTTCATCTTTATAAACACAGCCTGATGCCTTATTGGCCGGCAACGGGACGAATGGTGAACAATCTACTACTACCCCTTCCTTTATCAACGAGCACGCTCCTCACAAACTAAACAAAATAAGCTTTTGTAGAGCTCAATGAACTCAGTCAACTAAAGGGCGCTCCAAACAGACAAAGTAGAAAAGTTTGTGTTTTGTTTAAGCAAATGAAGCGGGGCAGGGTGTCCATTATTCTATTATTTGTCAATAGTTAATAATCGATCTTGGTAAGGGATATATATGCGACCAATGTAGTTAAAAATTGCACCTCTTTATACTATCTATCAATCTATCTTCCAAGTTCCAACACACAGCATAGACGTGATAGACCTAAATATACAGTATACTATAATATGGTTAAATAATTATAGTTTTCAGTGCTTAAATAACTATTAAAATAAAATCATGATGCAAAAGTTGAAATTATGATTACTATATTACAAAAAATCCAGATTAAAATTTATATTCCGATACTTACTGCTATCGATATTTTTCGTTCGATACTAGCACGGTATCAATATTTTTCCTCCGATTCTTTTAATGGGTACAGTATAGATACTTTTTTTCGATACCACATCCCTAGTCACGTGATACTCCTTGGTGTGACACAGGATACCCCTGGTAAGCCATGTGATACCTCTTGGGGGGGCACAGGATACCCCTGGTAAGTCATGTGATACCCCTTGGTGGGGCACAATATACCCCTGGTAGGCCACGTGATACCCCTTGGTGGGGCACAGGATACCCCTGGTAGGGCATAGGATACCTCTTGGTGTGCCACAGGATACCCCTGGTGGGCTATGTGATACCCCTTGGTGGGCCACAGTATACCCCTGGTGGGCCACGTGATACACTTTGGTAGGCCACAGTATACCCCCGGTAGGCCACGTGATACCCCTTGGTGGGCCACAGTATACCCCTGGTGGGCTACGTGATACACCTTGGTGGGCCACGTGATACCGCTTGGTGGGCCACAGTATACCCCTGGTGGGCTACGTGATACCCCTTGGTGGGCCACAGTATACCCCTGGTGGGCCACGTGATACCCCTTGGTGGGCCACAGTATACCCCTGGTAGGCCACGTGATACCCCTTGGCAGACTATGGAGGCGGGGCTAACAATTTCCTAAATACCCTTTAGTCCATGAGCCAATCTATATTTTGGTACCATGATTTGTTCCTATTGACACTACACATTTTCATGCTTAGCACAACCTGAATAGTAGACAGGTACCAATTTTATTTTATTTTAGCACCGTGTCTTACTACCCATTCAGGTTATACGTCTATGTACTAGATTGATTTGAAAGATGACGTGTACCCGCACTTGAGTGGAGGAAGATTAGGAAACTATTTATGAAAATAACACCCTTAGTACCCTTCCTTCACCTTTGACAAGACATCTTGTGAATGTGGGGAATGCCAGGCCTCCACCGTGGTTCGGATTCCACGTTAAACTGTAGGTCCTTCATTTCATCTCACAATCACCCTACTATTACAAATTAGCGTAAGTGCGTATAACCCGAACGGGTAGTAAGACGCGGTGCTAATAATAATAATAATAATAATAATAATAATAATAATAATAATAATAATAATTTCTAGCTTACTGAGGCGGCCCCCTTCCATCCCGCAGTGATGTGTACGAGGGGAATGTTGCATGCATGTCCAGTGACGCACGCATACCAAGGCAAGGTTCGAGCAGAAGACCAGCCACACCTATACCTCCATGTGGACACTGGACAAGGAAATGAAAACTTGCCGCCCGCGACGAACGAGTGTTCGGACCCGTCTCTCGGCTCCGACATTCCTCGGAGGGCGAGTTTGGCCATCGGGTCACCTTGACATTAAAAACGGTTATAATCATTTAAATAACCACTCGTGTATGTGCCTCTAAATTGTTCAACACCTACCTCTTAGCGAATTAAAATTATTATTATTATCACCGCGTCTTACAACCCGTTCGGGCTATACTCACTTACGCTAATGCGCTAATGTGTAATGGTAGGGTGATTGTGAGATTAAATGGAGGACCTAGAGTTTAACGTGGGATCCGAACCACGGTGGAGGCCTAGCATTCCGCACATTCACAAGTTGTGATTAATTCATGTCTTATCAGAGGTGAAGAAAGAGTTTAGTAATCAGATAAATCTGTGCGGTGACCAAGGATTGAACCCTGGACCCCCAGCAAATTAGTAGTTCACAGCCATTTTCCCTCAATCCCTCCACCCCTGTACTTAATATTTGTTTGACATTCGTTAAAAAATCATCCTGCTTTTTATTATTAACATATTATTATTGCTGTAATCTCCATCAAAGCTTATACGACCCCCAAATGACCCCTTACAATTTACCATCCCCCTGAAAACCAAAACCACTCCCTGGGGAGGCGGAACTGCCCTGATCGGGAAACGCTGGTTTGAGGCGTCACTCCCACAATAGACTAGACTACAGGTGACGGGGAGGTGTTCTATCCCGGTCGGGTGTACTAAGGGTGTTATTATTATTATTATTATTATTATTATTATTATTATTATTATTATTATTATTATTAGCACCAAGTCTTACTACTCGTTCGGGTTATACGTACTTACGCTAATGTGTAATGGTAGGGTGATTGTGAGATGAAATGGAGGACCTACAGTTTAACGTGGGATCCGAACCACGGTGGAGGCCTGGCATTCCCCACATTCACAAGATGTCTTGTCAGAGGTGAAGGAAGGGTTTGGTAATCAGATAAATCTTTGCCGGGACCGAGGATTGAACCCCGGCCGCCAGCATAGAAGTCTGACACCTTACCCCTAGACCACCAGGTCACCAGCTAGAAATTGCCTCGCAGACGTTAATTCCAACCGAGCAGTATTTAGTTATAAATACCTACTCAATGGCATTAGGAACGCAAAATTTTGTTGCCGCACTTACAAAAGTTGGCCCCTAACTCTATCTTAAGATAGTTCTACCCAGTCAACCTCATTACACCCTATCCATATGTAGAACTAGTTCTATCCAGTCCACCTCATTACACCCTAACCCTATCTTGAGATAGTTCTATCCAGTTCACCTCATTACACCCTATCTCTATCTTGAGCTAGTTCTATCCAGTCCCCCTCATTACACCCTATCTCTATCTTGAGCTAGTTCTATCCAGTCCCCCTCATTACACCCTATCTCTATCTTGAGCTAGTTCTATCCAGTCCCCCTCATTACACCCTATCACTATCTTGAGCTAGTTCTGTCCAGTCCACCTAATTACACCATATCACTATCTTGAGCTAGTTCTATCCAGTCCCCCTCATTACACCCTATCACTATCTTGAGCTAGTTCTGTCCAGTCCCCCTCATTACACCCTATCACTATCTTGAGCTAGTTCTGTCCAGTCCACCTAATTACACCCTAACCTTATCTTGAGATAGTTCTGTCCAGTCCACCTAATTACACCATATTCCTATCTTGATCGAGTTATATCCAGTTCACCTCATTTCACTCCATCTCTTTCAGGTCCATTGCTATCCTCCCATCTGCTTATAGGTATTTCCAATCGTCTCTTCCCATTGGGTTTGCCAGTCAATACTCTGAACAACGTTCTAGAATCTCCCATTCATGCTGCATGTCCTGACTACCGTAATCTACGAGACTTGATTATCCAAACAATGTCTTGTGATGAGTACAGGGTATGAAACTCATCATTATTCAACCTCATACACTCCCAAGTAGCCCCATCCCCTTTAAGGAAAATATACCTTCCTAAGCACCTTGTTTTTGAAGAGCTTAAATGTATTTATACGATGCGTTATTTCAAAAATTAAGTCAAGCGCTTACAAAAGGGCTCTTTTTTCTTAACAAACCTGTAGTTTGAGATTTATTAATAGAAAAGAAGTGTTAAAATGTGACAAATACAGGGAGTTTTTTACAAGATCATAATAGGAAATTTAAAGATAGTTGAGAACTAGCAGCGAAATTTCCTCTTTATCCAGAGATAAGAAATTTCGTAGTTTCTTCCTCCTTTTTCTTATTGGCATCACAAAGGTTGGTTGCAGGTGAAGGGCGAAAGAGAGTATAAGCTTAAATATAATAGAGAAGTAGTTCCAGAAAACGACACAGACAGTTGTGTTTTAAGGCGTGTAGCCTGAAAACGATTGATACTTTCTCGCTGGCTGAGGCAGCTACCATTTTGTGTGTGTTTATATGTGGCAAAGAAAATTTTTTGGCCAAAATAGATGAAGTTTAGCTTCTGTTGATACTTTTAGTTTAATTTTCTACATACAATAATCTCAACAATTTTTTAATATCTACCAAGAGCATTACGTGATTTTACTAGGAATGTTTTCTCTTAATTTAAATAGTTCATAGTAAAATATCGAGGTTCACTTGATAAATATGTGATTACAATATGTAACTCCCTTACCCCCCTCCCCACACACGTGTCAGTTTCCCTCCGCCCCTCCCCACACGCGTGTCAGTACCCGTTCGGCTTGTATTCATACATTAATTACGCTTATATCAGGATTAAAAAGTTAAAAGTTCATATGAAATGTATCTGAATTTGTGTTGAGGTAGAGTGAGAAACCATTTAGGAAAAATCACCCTCAGTAGACCCGAAAGGGATTCGAACACCGATCTCCCCATCTTCAGCAATCCATTTTTAACAGGTGCGTTAAAGTGACCACCGATTCAGGTTATTACAATTATGTAGAAATAAAATAAAATAAATATCTAGTGAAGCAATATTTTATTTATTTTGGTCAAAAACAGTTGTTTTTTGTCATAAGAATTTCAAAAATATTGACCTTAATTTGGCTTCCCTTACATCCCACCTAACAACAACAAAATTGTAGGGGTACATGGACGCTTCCCCCATAGATCACACTGTGCTATGACCCTGAATTAGGGGGCAGCAGAATTATGCAACTCAAGGCAACAACTTTATCCCTTATTATATAACTAAGCGAAAGGTGTCAGTCTCGTCTCGTTTGGTTTGCCAGTGTTGAGGTTCATTTCCCGATGGTTTGTAGTGAGTTATTTTTTTCGTCAAATAGTCCACTCAATAAAGAGAAGCGCTTTCTCTAAATTCAATCTCCCTCACCCCTAGCCCATTAGTGTAAATATGCAAATAGCCCTGACGGGGGTGGGGGGGTGGGGGTGTAATACGTAAACCATATAAAGAAGAGATCACATTTTGAAGTAAAATAAGCAAAAAAAAAAGGTTCAATATTGATATAATGTACTAATGCTTTTGTTGAGAAGAAAAATATATATATAAAAGGGATCTAGAATTTAATAAAGACCCACATTGGTTGGTAGACGGGTGGACTAAATGCTAGGCTCATATGGTCTAATTTACCGGTGACTAGGAGGCCGGGGATCGAATTTCTGGCGAGTATACTATGGAGGGTTATTTCTAGTTTCACTTAAAGCAAATGTAGGTATAATTTCACTAAATTATACTTTACTCAACCCTTATCCACCGTGTAATCTAAATGTGTACACCCGAGTGAGTAGTGAGACGCTGTGAATATATTTTTTAAAGATACACAAGTTTAAATAAAAGTTTCAAATGTGATCTTTTTTTTTAAAAAAACTGAATAAAGATTTGTGAAATTTGTTGTCCAAATAATCTTCATACCCAGAGAAACCATACCATGCACAGAGAACATTATTTTACGCCATTCTGAAGTTGAATACACGCCTCTTCATCCACCACCAATGAAATGTGGCGTCCACGCAGAAATAGAACCCCCCCCCCCCTCCGCCGGGAACTCAAATCTCTTTACCATCGAAGACATTTCTCTAATTTGTGCAAATAAATAGGGTGTACGTGTGGTGGGAAAGTTTCAGTCCGAGTTTCTTAGGAAGGGATATATCTGACAGGTATAAAATATAATTTCACGTATTCATACGTCAATTAATGTGATATGCATCTGTCACTTTTGATATATATTATAAATACCTAAAAAGACACTTTTAATACGGTAAAATATTATCAATTTTGGCAACAAAATAATGTTTGTATTCTATAAAAGGCCCTTCTACAGTAATTGGACTGTAGCTGACGGGTGATCCGAGTGACCCACATCGTGAGCGACGAAGTCAGTTCCGCCTGCAATGCGCATGCGCGCATAGTTGGAGCAGGCAAGATTGTCTTCTTTTTGTCAGTCGTTCGCGAGCAGCTGCCGTGTTGAAACAGTGTTGGGTTCGAGCAGACCGCGTTCGTGTGCTCGGTTGCAATGCAGGTGTTTATAGTGTCATCGTGCCGGATTGAAACACTCGTTTTCCTGCATCGTCCGAAGTTAGAAACAGTGTTGACGCAGTGGGATCAAACATGCCGTGGATTGGTTTGTGTTTTATTAATGTTTTATCGTCATTACGCAATTTTTTTTGTTATCTTTATAACTGACGTATTAGCATGCGGGTTTGATTTATAACTTTTTTTTCTTATCAGTTGTCATTCTTTAATTTAAGGGGCATAACATGACTAAATTCTACTAATTAGTATGTAACCCATTTCGGAGGCCGCGTGGTCTTACCACTCTCTTAGTAGACTAGACCACCGATAGCAGAGAGATTGGAAGTTCGAATCTCGTTAGGGTGTATTGAGGGTGGTTTTTCCAAAATGTTTCTACTCTCCCTCCACGTAAATGTGGGGACACTTCCTATAAATATAACCTTCTTAATCCCTTGAAGTATTAGCATACTCATAACTCAAATAGCGGTGCTAAAAGTAATGAATCTGTATAGGCCTACTATAGAGTAATAGTTATTATTTTAGTAGGTCCTATGTATTTAAATTTGCTTCGGTGGCCGCATGGTCTAAGGCAGTGTTTCTCCAACTGTGAGTTGCACATCACCGGTGAGGCACGTGGGGATTTGGGTGAGGCACTGCATCGTTAAATCTTTGAACCAAACTATGTTTCTCTGAATTTAAGTTCTGTTTGACTAAAATAAATAAATAAATAAATGTTTTCCTATGATAAGTGAAACAATAAAAACGAATATCCTGTTTTAATCTGTACATCTGTATGGAAGGGGTTTCTTAACATTGATGTCTATAAATACTTCATAAAACAACTGGCAACTACAAATGATCTTCATCTGTATTTCACACCTATAAAAGTTGATCTGAACTATCTCTGATGTAGGAAAATACATTATACAGGGTGCCTACCAATTAACATGAGACACCAACATTTTAAGCACATACTGTGTGGTACAGTATAGTTTCATGATGGACACTCTGTATTTTTTGTGTGCATAATATATTACGCTGCTCTATATTTTTAGGTAGTATTCACGTCATCAATTGTAGAGCCAATGTAAAAATAACATTTTATGAGTAACGTCTAAACATTTCTTTAGATTCTATAAATAACTATTACAAAAAGTATTTAAGATAATATTGTATCCATGCAAACTTTTTTTTATTATATCATAAAAGCGCATTTGAAATATATTTTGATAGTGAGATTTAATCACAACAATCAATATTCAAGTGAGGACTGAGTGCAGAATGTTTGAGCCACCCTGATTTGAGGCGTCCCTATCGTGTTAGACTAAATTGGCGATGACGGAGAGATTCTAGTTAGAATCCTGGTCGAATGTACTGAAGTGTTTTTTTTATTAATGACTTTCCACTCTTCCTCCATGCGAATACAGGTGCACTTCCTATGAATTCAACCTTACTCATCCCTAACTCATCATCGTAATTAGTACATATGCGTATAACCTGAATAGTTAATAAGTAAGACACATTGCTAATTATTTTAAAGTGTTTAAATTAAATTAGAATAATAAAGATGGATTATGTTTAGGCATAATTCACGTAATAAACAAATATTTCCATAATTTTACTAACCTAGGACAGTAGATCGTAGAATAGAAATGTTTTCGAGATTTTTACTAATGAAAGCTAACATTTTTGTGAATCAAATAGCCGAAGCTATTGTATATGCTTTTTAATGAGGAATTCTCCATCAAGTTGTCATATTCTGAAAATTGAAAAATGACACCTGGACACGGAAATAGAACCCGGGACCCTTGGTTTAGTACGTCAATGCTCTAACCACTGAGCTATCCAGGAATCATGCCGTGCCCAGGTGTCATTTTTCAATTTTCAGAATAACATTGTTTGTGTTTAATAACAGCTTTTATATAATTACCACCTCAACTGATGTCTTAACAAAGTTTCCTAATGAATATATGCAATTAAAGTGTTGTTTAAAAGAGGGTAAACATTTCAATCAAAAGCGTGAAGAGGTGGGGGGCGTAATCCGACCTTGCTGAACTCGCATAAAGTGGCGCGGGTTGAGGAAACTCCTTATTTGTCTATGTTTACTGATCCTAGCTGGCGCTGCGCGGGCGCAATCCCATGCGTTTACTGTAAGATGTCAGTTTTTAGACCCACACTTGTGTCCACGCAGTCTATGGCGTTTAACTCACATTTCACAACACGATGAGCTGATAATTCAGACAGGGTGCATTGGAGAAGGTTTTACTATCCTCTCTCCAAACCAATGAGGGGACATGCTTCACCACGGGCGCCGATAAATTGGTGATAAAATTATGTATTTGGTTGCGATTTGCTACTAACAACTTTGAATCATCACTATCCGAGTTAACCACCTCGGTGGCCACGTAGTTTAACGCGCTACTCTCGTGTGGGACTAGACTGCCGAAGACGGGGAGATCGGGTGCCCTGAGTTTTTTCCGAAATTGTTTTCCACTCTCACCTAAGAAAAATGTGGGTGCATTTACTCTAAATTAAACCTTCATAATCCCTAACACATTAGTGTGATTAGTACATAGGTGTATAACCCGAACAGTTAGTAAGAGCATTGCAAAAAATCTGAGTTAACATAGAGGTAAAAGTGATATAATGTAGATTTCGTCCCATTCCCTCTTCAACAGCTTTCTTTACATTTTGTTCTGTTCAATAAACTTGGGGAAAATATAATTTTCATTGGGTTCACCTACAACTCTATTTTATTTTTTTGTAAATATTTCAGAAACTTTTTTTTATGTAAATTGGCTCTTGAAACTCATATAATTAGCTCAAAATTATGTTCCGATGCTCTAAAATTCCCTCCTACAGGGTTAAATTCCTGAAATATGCCCCTCCCCCAGCAGATGAAACTTAAATCTGCGCCCTCATTTAGAAAACCCCACATGGGCGCCCTTGGGCACTTCCTGCAATCCTTCTCATTTCTACCACTTAGATTGAGTTGTTATGGTCAAATTATCATAGGAGAGGCCTTTTAAAGTTTACTTTTTTTGATCCCAAAATTGATAACACTTCGATATTTTATAAGTGTTATTTTATTATACAAGTACCAATAATGGCTGTGATAGCTGGGGATAATATGTATTGACATATGAATACCTGAAATTAGGTATATATAGTAACATTTCTAGCTGTCAAATTAATTCTTTCTTAGAAAATTGGACTCTAATAACCCGTGTTTAAATGATATTAGTTAACGGTGACTTACCTTAGAAGACAGGATGAAGGATGGATTTTGTACAAATGAGTGTTGAATTATTCTTAACATTCCATTTATTTTTGTTAGAAAACCATTCCTTCTCTTGTGGTTAACAAACTTTTGTTCCAAAATAAACATTGTTTGGTACCATCTCTAATATTTTCATTGATGAATTTAAAAAAATACTATAATATTTATTGAAGTGTTAATACTATATTTATGAAACCTTAATAAATATGCCAGTTGTTTTTCTACCAATGATATTATTTAGGAAGGTTCCAAACAATGTTTATTTTAGAACTAAAAGTTGTTAATCAATAGGTACAAATTGATTTTCTTCAAAAAAATGTTCTTTTAAAACAATTCAAGATTCACTTGTACACACTAAAACTAACTTCACTGGCAAGGATATAGAAAAAACACACATTTAGTTTGGCTTAGAGCTAGGAATGCTTCTTCATCTAGTATGGATAAATTATTTAACCTAGATTAATTTATTTGGCTTTCTCATCTAACGAGAAAATATCGCACTCGTGAAATTTATCGACCCCAAGATTATGATGAATATCTACGTTATGTGCCCCCAAACCCCCAAAAATTGGATTTTACAATTTTTCTGTCTGTCCCTGCCCACAAATCTGAAACTTTTGATAGATTTAGCTCACACTTAATATTTATATTTAATTTAAACATAAATTTTAACCCTAGCCCTTAAATTAAGGGTAGTGTACTAATAAATGGTTTCTTCAGATTATTATTATATTCAAAATGGTTTTAATGATATTATTAAAATGGATATTAAGTGAGGGTTTGAACTGTCAAACAACACTTTGTACTTGGTTTTTGGGTAAAAATTTGTTTAAGGGTAGTTTACTGATTAATAAATTTGATTTATTCGAATTATTTCGAAAATAGCTTTTTAAAAAAATCGTTCAAAAATGTATTTCTGTGAAGGGTTGGACATTACAGATAAAATTGTATACTTGGTTTTCAGGGAAAACCCCCCATTTAATGTCAGTTTACTTATGGCATTATATATATATAAAGAATGGCCCCAATGATTTGGTTCAGAATGGCTTAAGTAACCTTTCTACATAGGTAATATGTATGTACATAATTTAATATATATATATATATGTTTTTATTAAAAACATTATTTTATAGAGGTTGATTTCTTTTAAATTTGAATTTTTTTTAATAATAGCTAAGCCTATAACTATTTTGTTCAAAATTATTTTTTGTCTATTTTACATGATAGATAATAATGTATACTTATATACCTTTTGTCTTTCAATATTTTTATGAATTGATAATGATGATAACGCGATTCTAATTTTTTGGTATTTGGATAGAGATGGAGGCGTAGCGTGTGTTCGTTCTTAGGCCACGATAGCTAGTGACAAATTGGACTGCTAGTCGGGCAGTGTTGAGGCTCGCTTCCAATTTGTTGGCCCGACAAGTTCGGGTGTGTGTAGAGCACTTTACTTGGACGAAACTTCTTTTAGCCGTCTTAGAACGACCTCCCTTACTGTTATTCCATTTCAACCCTCCCCCCCCCCCCCCCCCCCCCC
>CABFOW010000585.1:175553-216386 GCA_902141385.1 Timema californicum
TTAACGTGGAATCCGAACCACGATGGAGACCTGGCATTCCCCACATTCACAAGATGTCTTGTCAGAGGTGAAGGAAGGGTTTGATAATCAGATAAATCTGTGCCGGGACCGAGGATTGAACCCCGGCCGCCAGTACAGAAGTCTGACACCTTACCCCTAGACCACCAGGTCCTCACATGTGAAAGTAAATCTAGTAGCTTGTGTAGCGTCACAGAGAGTACGACCTTAGTTTACTTGGATGACAGCACAAAAAGTTACTAGAAATAGGGTAGTCCCTAAAGTATCCCTACGTCAACAGCTGACATCTGTCACTTTGGATGATATGGTAATATATAAATGTGATATTTAACCACAGTAATTTAGGCCAATATTATTTATATTTATTTGAGGTCACAAAGCTTATTTATTGTTTTATTCACTTAAAACAATTACTATTCACAACACTTTCACTAAAAATCTAACGAACATAGCTTCAAAATGGCGACCGGCGAATTTAAACCATGTGATTGAACGTGACGGATACAAGTTCTTTACAATGATGGACCGCCGCAGTGGATAAACATATTTTATTTGGTTAAATATATCAAAATACAATAAAATAATAAGTATTTTCTCTTTTCCAAATAAATACGATGCCTATATTAAAAGGTATTGATGTATGCACTATATTACACATCATAGATAACATTCCAAAACTGAGGATAAGTACTTTTAATTATGTTTAAAATATTGTTTTGAATTGGGTAAAAAGAAATGATTAGAAGTAATTAAATAGTGTGAGAAAACTTAAGTTTACGTTATTTTAAATGTAAAATAACATATAATTAAAAAACCTAAGATTTATAACAAAACAGTGACGTGTTGGCAACCCAAAACCTAAACATATGATTTTTGAACTGTCATCCTGGTTTAAACCTATCGTGTAAAGAGACTACGTACAAAAGTATTAGCTAAAGTCAAAGTAACGGACCTCCCTTAAAAAATACTCTCTATACCCGTGCCCACATCTGCACCCCTTCCCTATCTGTTGATACTGAAGTAGTTCCTGATTCTATCATACAGGATAATTCAGATCTCCAGATAAAGAAATATACAGATTGTAGGGGGCAAGTATTTACACCAAATGAATTTGAGGTCGGTGATGCCAGATAGCGGGTCTACGAAACGTTAAATTTTGCGCTGTATGCACGTAGGGAGAAAGGAACACTTTCAGCACGCCATTGCAAACCAACACATGCATCCCTACCATTCCCTCGTCCGAGTGATGAGTTGCCTACCCCTCAGGTGCATTTAGTGCCAACTTTGACGTCTCTTAAAGCCGCCACTTGGAGTCGCTGACTCCCAAGTTCATCGCGTGGAAATACCTGTCTTGTCACTTCCTACAACCTTTATGGTATTTAACCTGGTTATCTGAATAACCCTAGAAGATTGTGGGTAGCAGCTGGGATGAACCCCTGTGTCTAACACATCTGCCAGTCGTTAGCAGTTCACCTTACCCAAATAAAAAATAACAAAAAATGGCGTACTACTAGAAACAAGGGAAAATAGTATGATTTTGAAAATTCCTTATTTCTAATAAAATTTTAAAGTATAAATTTATATTATGAGTTAGTCTGATTCAATATTGATACTGGTGACCTGGTGGTCTAGGGGTAAGGTGTCAGACTTCTATGCTGGCGGCCGGGGTTCAATCCTTGGTCCCGGCAAAGATTTATCTGATTACCAAACCCTTCCTTCACCTCTGACAAGACATCTTGTGAATGTGAGGAATGCCAGGCCTCCACCGTGGTTCGTATTCCACGTTTAACAGTAGGTCCTCCATTTCATCTCACAATCACCCTACCATTCATTACACATTAGCGTAAGTGCGTATAACCCGAACGGGTAGTAAGACGCGGCGCTATTATTATTATTAATAATAATATTAATAATATTGATACTATCGGGGAAAAATATCGTCTGTAGATCGCATGAAATATCGAAACAAGTAGAGAATAACATAAAAAATCATCTAAGAACTGAATCAATTTTCTATTTCAGTCCCTTTAGCAGAGTAGGTAAGATACTTTTTCTTGTGGTAATGGGAACATTATTTATCAGTAGTAATAATTCNTAATAATAATAATAATAATATTGATACTATCGGGGAAAAATATCGTCTGTAGATCGCATGAAATATCGAAACAAGTAGAGAATAACATAAAAAATCATCTAAGAACTGAATCAATTTTCTATTTCAGTCCCTTTAGCAGAGTAGGTAAGATACTTTTTCTTGTGGTAATGGGAACATTATTTATCAGTAGTAATAATTCGTCTATTAGGTGACCAGCCAAAAGTAAGACGCTTGTGCACATGCACATGTTTATTTTTAATCTCGCAATACTTAGATTCGCTCCAAATGATCCTTTCTACCCTCCCTCTTAGCTATTATTGCGGCCACGTGCGACACCACAAAAATTTCAACTTTGACTCTCATAACAACTGAACAGCGTTTTTTGACTTGAAGTGGAAAGCGATTTGGGGTGCGCTTTGTCAATTATCAAACCCATTATTCAAGAACTGATGAAAACTAAACAGTAACAGCCTTCACACTAATTTTTTTGGGTACCTTTATGATGACAGTATTACATTGATTTTTGTATAAAATAAAGAAATGAAAAGAAAACAATATTTACTAGTGATTCTTTATAACAATCCAACAAAAATGGGGAAGTAGGGGGGAGTTGCGAGTCGTGTGGAAATTTGATAATCTACCGGGGGGTAGCTGAAAAAGGTTGTGTACCACTGGTATAGAGGAATGGAAACGCATATTTCATCAAATTCAACTGGTTTGAAGTAATGTAATCAGTGTTTAAAAGAGGACGAATTCAACCTCAATGAAGAAATATATGCCATCGTTACACAACGTGTTTCACGAGAGAAGAGGGATAGATAAGATGTGTTTGAATCAGAGTACTTCAGTTCTCTTTTCTTATATTCAAAGGCTTACTGTGTAATGCTTGATCTTAAATATTCCATTGGTTTAATTAAATTCCTGGTTTGCCAGACATAACAAATTCCTTCTTTTTTCTCAGTTCTCTTGGTACATGGGAACCTTGTAATAAATAAACTTTTATTTGTTTTGAGTAATAAACATAGGCCTAAGTGATGTTGCTCATTTTAGTACAAGATTGATATTTTAATTTATCTTTTTTATAGCCTAAATATATATTTCCAAGAAAATATATGTCTATTGTCTAGGTTCCTCTAGAAGGAAAAGTTTAAGTTTGATGACTCAATGGAACCACACTGGTTTCCGTCTCGTTACGTAAATCCACTAAACACGGGATTTTTTTTAGGTTATCGGGGGGGAGCAGGGAGGGAAGGTCTCCTAATTGCACCCTTTCTCCTCAAACACACACAGAGCCGCTGCTTAGAACTTATTTTCATTATCAAATCATGAGGTGTGGTCATTGAACCATATACTTAGAGGGTCATTTATTTGCATTTTTAAAATGTATTTCAAAAATGGTATTTGTTTTATTAAAATTGTAAGCACAATCAAATAGTTTTCCTATTTTTAGCACATAAAAACCTATTTATTAGTTTTGAAGAAAATCTAAATCCTGCCTTTGATCCGCCCCTTTATACCATGGTCTTAAGGTGGAGATTTATGGAAGAAAAATTCAATGTTTTTGCAATTTTTTTTATATCAAAACATCTTTTTGGTCAAAATAAATTAAATAATTATCCAGCAGAAACAATATTTTCTTCACATGGTGATATCAACATTTCTTGAATATCTGTCGAGGTGTGTCCTGGAATTTAATGAAACTTTTCTCTTCATTTAAAAAGTTTGTTGAGGATGTTGCTCGACAAGATTGTCGTAGAGTCCACCATATTATGATGTGGTTCGAAACTAGTTTGAAAAAATACAGGAGAAGCTTTGTGCTTGCATTGTTGAGAAACTGGTTTGAGAATAGTGCTTCCATTTCTTCCCCCCTGCCACATCAGGAGGCCAACGGATTCTAGGGGACTGATTTTGATCTTGGAAGTAAAGCTAAGTTGTGCTAAAATGTATGACTATTAACTACTTAACTAAGGTATAATGTCCTTAGTGGAACCCACAGCAATGAGCACATAAACTATATTTCAGGTTTATCAAGTCTTGTTTTTTATTAACTGATGGGTTGGGCTTTGAATCCCAGTCAGGTGTATTGAGGGTGTTTTTTACTCAATTTATTCCTCCCTCCCCCTCACTAATTTAAGCACATATACTCTAAATAATCTCCCCTTTTCATCCCTGCCCATTCAGTATGTTATATAGTCGGCAATGAAATAAATAATTATGATTACACCTTGACCTCATATTTCAGCTTTTAAACTGTCGTCACATCCCCGGAACTAAATGTCGTGTTTTAGAGTCAAAATGCCGTTGGGGAAGCCCAAGTTACGTCTGGTGACTTACATGTGCCCCAGCCACCCTGTGGAACTGTACGAGCTGGTCCTACAGTACCTCGAGGAGCAGGTGGGATGTGAAGCCACCTTGATGTATGAATCAAGATCAGCAGGCCCTCTGCCGGACAGAGTTGACCCATTCACCTCGGATACTGTGGATATAGGTGAGAGGGTCTTTGTGCAATGGGAGCATCACAGCTCTTCAACTATACAAGTTTATTAAAAACAATCTTATTGTTTTGTGACAACGAAGAATTTTTACCAAATTCATGAAACAAGCCAACATCAGCATCAATAATATTCACAATTTGAACATCAAATTAGTTGACCATCTTGGAGTAAAGTGCTCGCCTCAGGACCCAATGTTCTTGGATTCAAAACCAGCTAGGGTCAAAAGATTTTTCTTGAGCGATAAAAATCCATAGCACAACTTCCTTCGGAGGGGAAGTAAAGCTGTTGGTCTCATGTCGATTGTGTTGTGTAAGATAATCCTAGAAGGTATGTGAAATTACCTTTCTTGGAAAAAATGATATGGTCTTTCGCTCTCGCTCATAGAAATTCTCGTGTGCTGATATAATCAGCAGTCGGTTCAGAAAGTGAACATTAAATACCTAAAACAAATAAAATAAAATTACATTTAACATAATCTATGCCTGCACACATAAAAACTATAACCGGTCAGGTTTGATTTAATTGGTTGTTCGACATAGTGTGACTTATACAATGTGCCATGAAGGTTTCTAAAAAGGTGACGTTTGCTAGAAATCTCTCTTAATCAAACTCATATACATTAATAAAGCAGGTATTAATCGTAGATGACAGAATATTGATATTTTGTTAAGATGCTTTGATAAACAGTAACATTTATGAAACCCTTTAATAAAAATTAAATAAAACCAAGCTGAAGCTGAATGGATGGTTGGTGGTGCCATAAGATATTCTATCTCACAGCTGATTAACTAGAAAGTTAGATACAAGTTTACACTTGAACCAGAAATTATATCAAAGTGCAGTTTTATGCATTATTCACTTGGCAACATAAAAAAAATTAGATTAGTTGTGAACCCTCCTTAACTAAAATAAGGAATAAACAGACGGTCCAAACAAAAATAAATAACAAGGGGGTGAAAAGGGGTCAATAGGAGTGAGTGATTGGAGTTCTGTCCTTGAATGCCTCAGATCAAACATCCGAAACTAAGATCTCGCAACCCACACCAGTTGTGGAAATAAATATATGGACGGTCAACCTCGTAGAGCTCATTAACGAAAAGGTATATATCCCAAAATTAAAGTAAAACTAAAAGACATGTAAAAATACACTACCTATGGGTATGGTGAACCATCAGATTAACAAATGCATGAACTAGTTTTAAGTTGATATTTATTCATCAAGAAGTTAATATCATATGAAAATATATAATAATATATTATGTAGAAATAATCTTTGAAATATACAAAAAGCTTTAAACCAGCTATTATTCCCACATTCTGACAACATGCGAAGTTTTGAAAGAAACACCAATTCATTATTTTGAGCAGCAGCATTAAAAAACAACATAATCAAATGTGGCTTTAGCTCAACAACAACCTTATCATAACGTCAAGACTTCCATTAGTAAAGTTTCTTTACGGAATAACAGTCATAATAATCTTATCCTCATTAGTTAACTAGCAAAATACATTTCTTATAGAACATAAGAATTAACCCAAAAATATCTTCATAATCTCAGAACAATTACCCCCTATTCCGTTATGCGGTCAACGCTAAACAATCTCATTATAATAAAAATATATTCCATAGAACTTCTCAAAAGACAATTAATTATCTAACCATACGTTGAAGCTTAACGATTCCATAGTAAAATAAGATCATTCTACTCATTATGTAAATTTAAGCAGTTAATAAGTTCCAAATATTTACAAAAAGTCAACATATCAAATATGTAACTAATAGAATTCAATAATGACATTATTTCACTGAGTTGAAGATATCGATAGTATCCCAAGTTCAATGATCGATCCTTCCCAGAGCTAGTAATTAAATCGACATTATCTAAACAATGGATATTATAGACACGACTAAGTTACAAAATTAACCACGTAGAAAATAAAAAACAATCTTATTTTTATTTAAAGCACTTAAGAAATGGTCGAAAGAGAATTTTGAAATATGTAACAAAAATATTAAATAAAAGGAAAATATACTAAAAATGCAAAAGAGAATAAAGACCTTACATTTTAACAATCTGAAGCCGGAGCTTCTCCTCCCCCAAATATAATCAAGTCCAAGAGTGACGACAAGATGTCCTGCCGCCACTAAATATACAACACAACCCAGAGAAAATGGATGACGGAAAAAAGGGTGGGGGACAACATATTGAACAATACGCGCATGACACCATAGCTTCAAAACAGTTTCTTAGAGCTTCGAGATTATCCTAGAACATAGACGAGTTAAGTGTATTTGCCGCTAGAGCTCTTTGCATCTCAAGTTCTTTGTCACTACTTCATAACAACACTGGTCCCCAGTCTAATTCAGGCCACAGGTGTGCGTAGTTGTGATTGATATTTTCTCCCGTTGGTGTTCTGCATCGGCGCTGGGAGTGGTGCAATGGGGTAAGAAACAAGTTTATTTTCAATTCTCGTAGCCCAATGCTACAAATGAAATAGTTTTTTCATTTTAAAATAATTATTTATTAATTTTGATGTATTTTTAAAATTTTAGTTAAGCTGTTTACTGGTTTGATTTCCATGCAATAGAGATATCCCCCCCTCCCAATTTATTTGGGGTGTTTAATATGCACTTTCTGAATCGAATGATTATATCAGAGGTCCCCAACCTTTTTGTACCTTAGAGCACATTCAAAACTAACGGTAGTGCAGCGGGCACCAGTTAATTTTTCAAGGCAAATTAGTGAGTGTGAAGAGAATGATGGAAGGGGGTAGGTATTTGAGATTAGGTAAAAGCAAAACCATTCAGCCTGAAACTACTGTGGTTCCGAGTAAAAGTACACTTTGAAAATAAGCTGGCGAAGAAAGAGGAATGAGAAGAGATTGGAAAGAGGGGGGGGGGGGCTTTCAATCACCAACTTCTTGAGAACAGCATACCTGGAGATAATCACAAACTTGATTTTTGTCAGAAAAATGACAGATTTAAATTATTAGTAAAGAACATTTCAGCTGTGGTCAAAAAGTGGCGGAGAGACATAAAAGGCTCAGCGGGCGCCATGGTACCCACGGGCATAGGGTTGGGAACCCGTTAATCACATAAGAATGTATATGAGCGAGAGCGAAAGGACTTACCAATTTCGGCCGGGAAAGCTCTTTTCACATAGGCCTACCCTTTCAAGGTTCTTTTATATGCCCCTATCGGCACAAGGGTGACAGCTTTATTTCCCCTCCGAAGGCAGTTTTTATAAGAATTTTTATCGCTGAAGATAAATTTGTAAACCCCGGTTGGGTTTGAGCCCACGAACACTGGGTCCTGAGCTAATGCGATGATAAAGGCTTTAAAGGCACAGCCTTGCTCATGATCTGGTTGCCAGGATGCAAAGTCTGATGGTGACCATACTAGCCAACTACTGGCTAGTGACAGTTATTTGACTTTGGCTCACCCATATAAAAGATGTGGCTTGCCATTCTGGTCAGGGTGAACAGTTCACAGTTTTTTAGAAGACTAATGATATGTATTTAAGAATATTTTACTTTACAGCATTCCTGTCATCATCAGCATACACAAAATTGCTAGACACCAAGAATGCATTCACTGAGCTTCTCCCAGTAACACCAGTGTTTAGTCACCCCAAAAACAAACTTGAAGAGAAGGGGTATTATTCTGATATAATTATTCACATCGATGGAAGGTAACTACAGTTTCATGTTTAACAGTCATTGTATTTTTGTTAAATCATCAAAAAACAGAGTGTATCATAAAATATTTAGGCAATTTTTTTTTACAGAGGTTACATCACGAACAGTTAATCAAATAGCTTCATATTCAGCCTTTCACAAGATGTAGGGTCTATTGATTAAAGTTTATTTGGTTATTAATTTAAGAAGGTACCAGAAAACCGGATATAAACAAAAAAAAATTGAATGAACACACTATGGCTTTTACAAAGAAAAGAAAAATACAGTTCACAATTTACATTGCTGTCCTATCATTCTTCACCAATTTCCTTTTCCTCCTGTTTGTGTTTTACTTTCCTCTTTTAGTAAGGTCCAATATAGTTATACCTAGATTGAGGGATTGTGCTGAACAATCAATTATATTCAAGGCACAGCCATTAGCTCTTTGACCAGTGGCAGCAACATAAAGTGTGAACTATGTTGTTCTTTACATTTTTACTAAATGTTTCAAAATCTTCCTCCACAAAAATACTGTTACACTGCCTCTAAATTATGTCTTCCCCATTCCTATAAAATTTGTTTAACTATGTGAATAGCTTGGACAGAGAGTAGAAAGCACGGCAGAGAAAAAACAAAAGATACCTAAATATACACTCGGATAATTTAAAATTACTTTTTGTTATTTAATGGAAGAGATACAAGTCTATATTAATTTAACCTGTGGCAAGCACTGATGAGGTAGTTTACCTCTTTAAATGTTTATTGTTATAATAGTGTTGTAATTTTGACAGTAAACACATCCAAGAGTTCCTAGATCTTCGAGGCACCAGATGGGCATACAGTAATGAAGACTCACTAAGTGCTAGTACAGCAATTCTGAAGAAACTTAAGGAACAAGGAGAAAATAGTTCATTTTTTGGTGATAAACTCAGTAAGTAAAATGCATAAAATATTTTAAATAAGCCACACTGATGGTCACATACTCTAAGGGCAGTGGTGGCCAATCTTTTTATGAGATGTGCCAAATTTAGAACACTGTACCTCAATCGTGCCACACAAAAAAACAATGTTATATGAATCAATTATAAAATATAAATAATTAATAAATAAGAGCTCACACAATATATTTAGATATGATATTGCACATACAATATATTTTATATTTTTTAACAGTACAGAATTGTTTAGTGAGTAAGTTAGTTGTACATTCTTAAAATAACTCCTAATGTGGTTTTTAATCTGCTTGTGCTTAATGATTCCATCAATATTAGGAATTATTTTTGAGCAGCTGAGCAAGATAAGATGTCTGAGATGCTCATTTGTTAATTTAAACCTGAATTTGTTTTTAATTATGTTCATGATTGAAAATGACTGTTTGCAAACATGTTGAACCAAACCGACAACCGTATCTAAGTGCCAGGACATGTACATTTTCAAAATTACTGACTAGCATCAATTACCAAAATTCAGTCATATTTTGGTTCATTGGAGTAGCAATAATTTCCTTATATTTGTTTTTAAGAGGAATGTAGTTTTACAGGTCTGGTATTTCTGTTTAAATTTCTGCTGGATAGTGAACACAGTGGTTTATTAGAAATTCAAAATGGGTTAAATAGTGAACAGCTCAACACTTTTTTCATCTCCTCGAAAGTCAGAGAATCTAATTTCAAATGAGTTTTGCAACACAGTTATATTATGTTTGTTTTTGTAAAATTTTGTGGAACTTTAGAATTATCTGCTAATTCTTGCATTTGTGAATAGTGAATCAGTCGCATTTGTGACAAATCAGTGTAAAACGGAACAAGTTTATCTCTGAAAGATGATACCGCACTGAATAACACTAGAAAGAGACAGTTTTTACCTTGCAGACATGAATTCAAATGGTTCAGATGGACCATTATATCTGTCAGGAAAGTCTAATCCCACAGCCATTCTTCCTTCTTAAGAAGTGCACACTCATCAGGCAGTTCATTTATCTCTTGCAAAAATTTCTAAGCATTGTGTCACAGATTCCAAAATCTTTCAAGTGCCTTGTCTTTAAATAACCAATGTACACTGCAATGAAGTAATTCATCCTCTTCTGTTTCATCCAAAAATAAATCGCGAAAAAGTCCACGATTTAGTGGTCTTGCATAAATGTTGTTAACACAACGAGCCACTGGATCAATGACAGACGATAAATTCAAATCATTGGCACAGAGTGCTTCTTGATGTAAAAATACAGTAATACTTAAATATCTTCTTTTCTAAATATTCTTCAATCAAAGCCACACACCCTTTTGTCCTACCAGTCATGGCAGGTGCTCCATCTGTACACAGAGTATAATTTTGTCATCTGTATCTTTTTGCATTCAATGACACTTCATTTCTTCGGAAATGTCTTCGCCTCTAGTTGAAATCATTTGGTTCAAGTCAAGGAGTTCTTCAATTAAATAAAAATGGTCATTTATGAAATGTATAAAAACACTTAATTGCGCTGTATCAGTAGTATTACAATTTTCATCCAAGGCCAAGGAAAAATATTTACAGGAGTCTAACAAGGGAGCAACTTGTGAATTAACACTGTCCGCTGTCTCATCTATATGTCGCATCACAGTATTTCGCAAAAGTGTGATCTCATCAACCATTTTCTGACCCTTGAGATCGCCACTATTTATGCGAATATTTGCAAGCTAAATTTTATTATTTCTTCGCCATCAGAATATATCTTTATTTTCGGTCAAGGAGAAGAGAAAGTTCAGAAGAAATTTTTACAAGGGAAGCCAATTATTCACTTTATTTTTTTGTAATTAAGTTTCTTGTCCATGCAGAAATGTTTTTGTTTTATTTATAAAGTCCGTTCGTAAAGTTGAGGGATATTTACTGTTGAAAGTCATATGCATTTGCTTGAAATGCTGCTATGAATTGAATTCTTTGGGAACAGGAATACACATCCCACAAATAAAACAAACTGGTTTCAATGTGTTTTGTTTTGTGAATAAAAACTGCTTTACCCTTGCTGTGTTGAAATCCCTGGAAGCGATATCCTCCTCATATTTTCGTTTGGAAGTAGAAGGCTTGCTTAGAGACATTAAAAACAACTTGTGCACAGCCAAAAACGAGATAGCAAGTGTCCCGCACCAACAATCAACTAGTGAACACTATACAAAACTGATGGAAAGGGAACGTAATGGTAAACATGGTCATTAGTCCTGTTTCAGTGATGACACATCGATACACTATGCTACAACCAACAACTAAACTAAAACCTTAAGTACACAGTGCTAGAGACAATAACCGAAATCTTTGATAAAGGATTTTTGTAATTTTACAGTTTTTACACTAAAAGTTTATTCTCGTCTGCATGTCATTAAAATTATGTCCGCCTACCATGGGTTGGCCACCACTGTGCTCTTCGGGCATCAAGCTCGCAAAAGAAAGAAAGAAAAGTTTGAATCTTGGTCTAAAACAATGGAGGTGGTTTTTCCTATCCTCTTTCCACACTAATGTGAATGCACTTCCTCTAAAACACATTTTAATCCAAAGCCCAAAGATTAAGCTACTACTAACAATTGTGGTGAATAAAAAAATTAAATCAATACCTTGTAAATAGTAAATTTAGCACCCTGGGTAATTCCTGGAAAAATAGAATGATTTTACTGATTCTTTAAAAGGCTGTTCCTCCGATTGTGAAACTTTGAACAGATGATTCTGAATGAACATGTTTTGTAAATGTTGATCATGCCACCAAATGTTAGTTTCTGAGCAAGTATTTCTACCCAATGTCCAAGTTAGTACATTATTAGAGTCTTACAAAATTCATCACAGTGCAACCTCATTTATGTTTTTAAACACTTTAAATTGCTTCCAAGGCTAATATTTGTTTAAAAAAAATCCTTAAAGTGGGATGGAAAGGGATGCGAGAAAAATACAGTGTTTTTGCAGCTTTTATGGCAAAATTCTTTTTTGGCCAAAATATATTGTTCCAGTACAAACATAGAATTTAGTTTCTTCACATGGTGACCTCACATTTCTTGAATATCTGTCAAGGGTGTCCTGAAATTTAATGACGTTTTTACTTAATTTAAAAAGTTTCTCGTCTAATGCCACTATGCTCATGACAGATATTCAGGAACGGTTGATATCAACATGTGAATAAAGTTACTCTCTATGTTTATACTGAAGCAATATTATATTTATTTTAGACAAAAAAAAGTTTAGTCCTTTAAAGAGCAAAAACACCGTTTTTTTCTCGTGTCCCTTTCCATCCCACCTTAAGAGAGTTCGCCATGAGTCACCAACGGGAGAGCCCTTCCTTGCACCCCAAAAAAACAGAGGGGTTGGGGGTGGGGGGTTACAACCATCAAATTATTCTACTTGTGATTTGTGTTCAGGTATGAGCTGAGTAGACAATTTAAAGAGTAGTATGTATACAAATGTGCTACAAGTGACGGCGAAAGTAAAGTGGGAAACGAGAGTGTGAGTAGGAGGGTGCAGAGACCTTCCTCTGGCAAATGTCTGAAAGTTGGATCTCCTAGAACCTATTCAAAGTGGCCCTCATGATTTTTTTAAAAATTAGTCTCCTATACAAGCTATTTGGAGTGGGTCTCCTGTGCTGAGTGACAGCACTACATACTCTATTTTTTAGGGAAGAACTGTTAGCTAACTTTAACACTGATTGGAAAGTGATGTGATCCGGTGGCGAGATATCAAAGCTAAGTTGTGAATGTAGTTGTCGTATGAACTAAACTTGTTTTTATGTATACCCGAATTTTATTTTTATTTGTAAGCAAGATTCTCTGTTCCCAATTGTGGTGATTCACTAATTTTCATGCACTAAACTCCCTTTCGCTTACATTGGTGTAAAGTTCTTATTACTAATTGAGCACAATTGGGGATTATCGTCGTAGAAACTTTCTAACTTCCCTTTAGAAATTAAAATTTCCTTGTTTTGACTTTGTCAGTTGACTAGCTCCATACCCTCTACAGATATAGTAACATCCTTAATTATTGAGGCTTCGTAGAGAGGACTACCCCACAGACACACTTGAAAAATAACAAAGCTTAAATAAAAAGGCTGCCAAAATATATGATGTTTGTGATTTTTTAAATATTTATGTTATTTTAATATATTTAATATAATAATTATTTCACTGAAAGTAGGCAAGCAGTGCTTTCAATGCTTACATGGACCAACCGCACTGCCAGAATGAGTCCTAGCAGGTCACTGCTTGATTCCTTCTATATCTAACCTGCTAGCTATAGAATGAGTCCTAGCAGGTCACTGCTTGATTCCTTCTATATCTAACCTGCTAGCTATCTCTACCTCTTTCTTACTCGCCGAAACCATACAGTCATACTTATGAAAAGAAGAATTGAGCTGAATTAAATGTTCGTTCATCATAAACTCCATGAGCTGCACAAAATCATATATTGGGGCGCATGAGGCCCGCTAGTTTAACATGCCTGGTTTAGAAGCTACCCACCTGATTATTATGAGGCTTAGGACATCAGACTCACCTTTCATGAAAAAACACAAACTAAGGTTAACCAAAGTACATAGGCCCATGCCAACTTCCAGCTACCATGTTTATTGCATTTTAAGTTGTCCGAATTGGTGGTCACAACATCTAATATGTAAAATATATATATGTTTTTTTTTAAATGGTTAAGGTGCACAACCTAAAGATTTTCCTAAGCACAGTTCAGTCATCTGCTATTAAATTTTCAAAAAAAAATCAGAGTTATCAAGTGACACTCGTTTAAAACTTCAAGTTTCCTAAAAAAAAATATGTTTTTTTTTAAATGGTTAAGGTGCACAACCTAAAGATTTTCCTAAGCACAGTTCAGTCATCTGCTATTAAAATTTCAAAAAAAAAAATCAGAGTTATCAAGTGACACTGGTTTAAAACTTAGTTTCCTAAAAAAAAAATAGTTCAATGAATTTTGGCTTGGGATTAGGACAGAATTTCCAACAATTTCCAAAATGGTCCTAAACATACTTCTGGCATTTTGTACTTTTTATGCAAATCAATGTTCCCAGCAGTGATGATTTTAAAATCAAAATATTGATCAACTCTGAAAAAGATATTTCTCTACGTCCTGTAGTATCAAATTTTCAGCCAAGATTTAATTATTTATGTGAAAATAAACAAGCACATCCATTTCATTAGTATTCAAATTTGTTCTCATCTTTAATAAATGGTAAAATAATATGTATACTAAATAATTGTGTTAAAATAAATTTCCTAGTGATTTACTATCAGTAAATGTGGAGTATGAAGGTTTAATCCATGTTTCAGTTTTATATATTTCTTGGTTTTGTTGCTACCCGTACCAATGGTCAAGAAGTGTAAGGAATTAAGCTTAGTCTACAGAAACTGAGGTACACTTGAGGAAACTTGAGGTACACATCTTTAGGTTTCTTCAAGTACTTAAGTAATGTTACTTGGTCTTGAAGCTATTGTTTACATATAAATATATATTCTATTGTCCTTTATTCTCTGGAATCCCAGATGCCTAACTAGTGGTGAAGTCATCTGTTTGTCTGGATACATAGTTATCTATGAAAATGTAAGATTATATCGAAGATTTAGAACCTTATCTGGGTATTAATTCCCAGCCAAAGAAACCCTTTTTACCTAAAAAAAAATGTGAATAACTAACAATAGGGGAGTGTGAAACTTCGATCTAGCTTTTTTTTTTTCAAGTTATAACTTTGCTTTGAAAAAATAAAAACTATGGTTTTAGCAACTACAAAATCAAATATTGACAGCTAAAATACCCAATTTATGTTCAATTATTGCCATTTTAAGTGTTATATCTAGTACTTGTAATAATTTAATGTTGCAGGTTGTGATAAATTGATTTATCAAATTAGAATGCTATATTGCAAACAACAGTGCAATAGAAAAAGTAGACCTCGACCCTTACAAAACAAAAAAACAAAACAATCAATTCTCTTTGGATTTAAGATTAAAAAATATTCTGTAATTACTATTTGTACTTGCAGTTGATTTGGTGATCAAGTTAGACACATTTAAAAACAAATTTTTTACTTTCAATAGAAGAGTACACCATTGATCATATTGTTTAAGACAGAATCCTTGAAAAACCATTAATTCTGTATATTTTGTTTGTTTATTAATAACATTGTAGAAGTCCCTGTAAAGTTCTATATATTATACAGAATACTTAATTCAAATGAGTCCAGTGGTTCTCTAGTTATAATCAAATGTTCAAAGGTACAGAAGCTCTCATTTATATTATTATTATTATTATTATTAGCACCGCGTCTTACTACCCGTTCGGGTTATACGCACTTATGCTAATGTGTAATGATAGGGTGATTGTGAGATGAAATGGAGGACCTAAAGTTTAACGTGGAATCCGAACCACGGTGGAGGCCTGGCATCTCTCATTTATAGATATTATATAATTTAAGAGATACTTAGTTGTGCATAAGATCATTTGGTTACTGTTTAATAGGGTCAGGGTCACATCTCAACTCTGTGCAAATGGTTTTAACAAAACAAGCAGAAGCTTCAGCTGTAGATGCCAACACACTTGCCTATAACAAAAAATACCTCCAAGATGGAGGAAAAGACGTAATTGTGTTGGAGAGTATTGGGCCTTTACCACCATACCCCATAATTGCTAACAAACGACTCAGCGGTAAGTAGCATTTGCAGTCTTTGGGACACTTTTCATTGAATATTTTTACCCAATTACAGGTACTAATTATATAATTTTTACAGAGATTAAACAAACTTGTCAATCAATTTTTTTTTTTCAAGTGTTAAGAATGTGTAAATAAGTGAATCCACATTGTGTCTGATGGTAATGAAACTTCTCAATTCAATAGAGTTTGTAACTGTTTAATCAGTTTTGTATTTCAATACATCCAAAGACAAAAGAACCGTATTAAGGACGTTGCCTACCTGTGACATTACAACAGGTCAAGATAGGATTTCCCGTGTTAGTGAATTTACATTTTATTTAAAGAGTCTTAAAGATATAATGTTGAAACAAAAATCATAAATTCTTAAATAATTCTTAAAATAGTCTTACAGTGTTCCAAAATTATGGTTCATATCTTGACAAAAAAATTAATTAGTGCCTAATAGCTTGGAAATGTATAGTAAGACATTCTGGAAATACTGTACAATAATGTAAAGTAATTGATAGTGAAGGAAGCCAACCTGAAAGGATAGGTTAGGCCTGGATATAAATAAACACGCTTCACTCTTCATTTCAACTTAAACTTTTTGCACTTCCCAATTCTTACTTCTTCACTGTGTGGATGTGGAAATGTGAAGAAGTGAGAAGTGTGTGTTTCTATCCAGGCCTAACCTAACTATCCTTTCAGGTTGGCTTCCTTCACTATCACTTACTTTACATTATTGTACAGTGTTTCCAAACTGTTTATATCTTTAAGTAGACAGTACTACTTAGGCTATTTAAAGTGGTCCCGAAAATGGCCTGTGGGAGTCTTCCTGCTAGGATGTAGATTTAAAAGTCTGTAGTACAGGGTGTTCAGAAAGTCACACAACCATATGGGGAAAAACATGTAATTGTTTTCTTCTCTTCCTGGTGGTGAAGAACCCTGAGTAGCTATGGGGTCACGTTTTAGCAGCATATATTCATTATCACGCAGTATAGCCACATCGGCAGTTATGCTCGGATGCAGGAGGCCTTCTCAAAAAAGTACGGAACAGTTTCTCCAAACAACTCTTCCATTATGCGGCTACATGACAAGTTTCAGGAGAAAGGGAAGGTTACGAGCACAGAAAGCAGTGGTTGACCAAAGGTGTTACACGAGGAAAAGTTGATTAATGTATAAGATGCATATGCTGTGAGT
The DNA here is from genome assembly GCA_902141385.1 of Timema californicum. Classification (NCBI taxonomy): domain Eukaryota; kingdom Metazoa; phylum Arthropoda; class Insecta; order Phasmatodea; family Timematidae; genus Timema; species Timema californicum. The sequence continues at coordinate 192,679 of CABFOW010000585.1, forward strand.
TTCCAGAAGTTTGTGGGACACCATTCAAGAAAGTCCGGGCTCTCCACCGGCAGTGCTCACACAGGGTTGTGCAAAACCTTTAGAGTGTACCCCCACAAAATCCATGTCACCCAGCAACTGTTGCCTGGAGAGCCGGAAAGATGTCAAACTTATTGTCACTGGTTCATGGAATCTGTAACTCCGGAGGTGAAAGAACTGGATGATTGGTACAGGTCTGACAAGGCATGGTTCTATCTCTATGGATATGTCAATGCCCAGAATAATTATCGAGTATGGGCCGCGGAAACCCCATATAGCTGCATGAGTTGCCCATGTACTCACAGAAAGTTGGTTTCTGATATGCCATCTCATGTAGTCGTATCTTCATCACATTCTTTCAACACACAATAAACAGTGACTGGTACTTAATGATGTCAACACATTACCTACAGAGAAGTTGCGGAACAAGTGGTTTCAACAGGACAATGTCAGAGCCCATACAGCCAGAAACACTGTGGCCTACATGGAAGAGTGTTTTCTGGGACGACTGATCTTAAAGGGGTTGTGGCCAGCACGACCTCTGGATTTAACTCCCCCCCCCACCCCACATGCAAATCATCCGCACAGTATTCAGGAATTGCAAGCAAACATCCAGAAAAGTTTTGATGCAATCTCTGTTCCAGAACATGATTAACTGTGTCCACTTGAATGAAACACAGAATAGAGTCCCTTTCCAATATTTACTATTAAATAAAAGATGATGATTATTAAAATGGGTAGAAAATTATTTAGATATAGTCTTGATTATTTTAAAGGGAAGGTTCTTGCAATGGTATGTATTTTTCCAAACAAAATTTACAAACTTGATTAAATTATGATAGCATTGCAAATAAAAAATGGCTAACCAGCGACTTTCTCATGCTAATGTAAGTGCAGTTTTTCTAACTTAACCACCCAATACTTACTATCTAGATTAAATAGTTAATCCCTCTGGTGCTGTGTACATATATATATCACTAAAAATAAATTATCACACTATCTTTAAGATACGTATTTGGAAGCTTTGTGGCAATACACAAGTATTCAATACTTGAAATATTTAATCTAAAGCAACCAACAATTCATCGCCAATTTTTCGAGACATTCTCCAAAAGAAATTCAATCAGTTTTTCCCCGCCTCTAGCCCACCATTGTATCTTAGTACTGGTTTGGTTCATTAGCATACATTAATAGTGCATTAATAGTGTTAAAGGAATGGTGATGATTAAGGTAGAAATTTAGAAGAAATGTGCCCAGACTTAGGTAGAGGGAGGATGGGAAACCATTTAGGGGGAAAAAAAACTCAGTACATGCAGCAATCCAGTCTAACACAAGTTTGATGCATTAGCAAGCTTGTCCAACCCTCGATTCTCAGGTTTATTCTGTGCAGCTTGCCAGCTCAAATCAAAATATTTTAAATTGCACAAATAAACAACAAATTATACTCTCGAATCTGTCATGAATGTTTGTTGATTTTCAGGTAGTTTCCAGAATCGTAGGCATAATGTTACTTGTGTAATGTATTTGTATGTATGTATTAGTTAAAAATAAATAATTATTAGTTCATGTTTTTATTATATTTGAGCATTAGGTCCTATAAATTTCATGTATGTCCATCATCCAATTCCTCAAGAATGTATGCAGCCCTCAGTCGAGGAAAGGTTGGTTAGACATGCCTGCATTAGATTATGCCACCAATGATGCAGGCCCACCTGTGTTAATTTAAACTATAAGCTATAGAAAAGTGTAAATATGTATAATTTGAATGGTTTGGACACTCTTGCAAAGGTGTGTTGTAGTTTTAGTTGCTAGGCAATTAATTCCAAGTTTCCTTCTATCATTTGCCACTAGCTGAACTCAAGACTAAAATAGTACAAGCTCTATTGAAAGTCTCCCAGAAGCCAATTTGGGGGAAGAGATTGAAGAAATATGGTGTAGTGAAGTTTGTGGCCAACACTAATGATGCATACCAGGAGGAGAGAGATATTCAAGATGCTGTGAAGGAGATGAGTTTTGGAGGAACATATTACTGATGCAAATTGTGTTTCACAAGAATAATTAATACATTCAAAGATTAAACATACCTTATGATATAAAATACAGTGTAAATTTCATGCTTATATATTTTCTTAAGAAAATTCTACTTTTATTACATTTTTCAGGAATCTACTTTTAATTTAACTGACCAATTTTAACCAGTTAGAATGGATTGGGGGGAGGGGGGGGGATCAGCAGTCTTAATTGTATCTTGTTTGCTTTTCATATCCATTCTTCATCTTGCAACACCACCTTTACATTGGAGGTATTCACCACTTGATTAAAATATTCTAGATATATTTTGGAATGTTGTAATCATAGTAGGCTACATTTTCTTTATGCCTGACCAATTATTTCATAGAGCTATGGGTAATAGCACGACAATTCTTGTATCCTGGTCACCAGCACATAGAACCTAGTTATGTGAAGTTGTTCCAAGGCCACTCACTATTTACATCATGGCATCAATATCGTGATGACTAGGTCATAGGCCTGGTCATGCATGACCTTAACCTAGTATATTTTCTTTAGTCTTTTCTGTAAGTTATTAAATGTATTTTGAATAATACCATATAAAAGTTGTTCACACAAATTAACATATATGGAATGGCAATATATATAGATAAAGCCAACACAAACACTGTTGTAGCACTTAAACATTTCTGGCAGTGTAACATGTTTTCATTATTTTACATTTTTCAACATAATAAAAAAATAAACAGGTAAATATACAACAAAATTAACCTATTCTACATATTTTAACATCTACTACAATGAATCATTCTTCTTTATATACAAATTGAGGATCTACTTAAATTTACAAACCATTTTGCATCCTACCACATACCTAAATAACCTATTAGTGTTTACTAGCTATATAGTGAGAACTGGCTTTACAATTAACCTATTGCAGTGATTACTCATTGTACAGATAAAAATCCTTAACATAGTGAAATAAAGATCAATTCTTGCAATGTTAAGTTTCACCAGAAATTGTTAGGTAGAATACCCTCTGGTGGAGGTATTTTTCCCTGTTTTAGAATCTTCTGAAGAAATGTCTCTAGACGCACCATCGGTCCACTTGAGGAGGAGGGTGTGATCTAGAAAAGATAAAAATAAAATAAAAATGCTTAAGGGATTAGTTTTGCAACCATAACTGTGCTAAAAATGAATCTCTATGATTGATGAGGCTGTGGAACATGGGTCAGTAACCTTTCTAGGTTCAGATCGACTTCTGGCCCTGTGAAAATCTAATGTCTCTCTACTTTAATTTTGCTTTTTAAATATACTTATATTTATTCCTTAACTTCAATATCACAAATACTTGTGTCTTCCCTTGTATTGAAAATAAATAAATAAAATGAATATTTTAATCTTAAATATTTTTTTTTATATAACATTACCTACTTGTTATGGCCGAACAAAGTAAGTTTGATAACACTCAAATTATATTTGGGAGTTTAAAAGACTCAAGATCACCTTCAATGTAGTCCCCTCCTCGATCCCTACACCTCACCATACAAATCTCCCACTGTTGGAAGCAATGTTTCAGGTCCTTTTCTGAGAGGCTGTTCATGAGCTTGTCACTTTTTCCTTCACAGCATCAACAGATTTGAAACAGGTTCATTTCAGTGCAGACTTGATCTTCGGGAACAGAAAAAAGTCACACTGGGCTAAATTAGGTAGGTAAGGTGGATGTTTCCAACACCGGAATCTTGTGCTTCGCCAAAAACCTCTGCCTAGACAGCGCTCTATGTGCTGGTGCATTGTCCTAATGAAGAATCCACGAGCTATTCTTTCACATTTCAGGTATTCTTCTTATGCGTTCACAAAGGGTTGTCAAAATCTCTTTATAGTAAACCTGGTTAACAGTTTGACCTACAGATACCCAATCAATGTGAACAATTCCTTGGATATAAAAAAAACTATCATTGTTTTGAATTTTGACTTGCTCATCCATGCTTTCTTTTGTCTCAGTGAACTGGGACTCTTCCAATGCATGGATTGGCGCTTAGTTTCACAGTCAAACTGAAAAAAACCACGATTCGTCACAAGTTATCACATTTTCTAAAAAATTAGTATTGTTTTCAATGTTATGAAGGATGTCAGCACAAATGTTCATTTGAGTTTCCTTTTGTTCAGGAGTGAGCAGTTTTGGCACCATTTTAGAGCAAATTTTTTTCATGTGTAAATTTTAATATAAGATTTGTAGAACAGTTTCCTTATCAATATTAACTAAGTCAGCAATTGCTCAAATGCTCAGGCGTCGAGTTTTTTGAACGATTTCACTCACTTTTTCAATATTAACATCTGTCTTTGATGTGTGAGAACGACCGGGGCGCAGATCGTCTTTGATCTGTTTCCTACCCTCCTTAAATTTTTTAAACCAATCAAACACTTGTGTACAAGATAAACACTGATCACCATAAATTTCCTTTAACAAATTGTACGTTTCTGTAGCAGATTTCCCAAGTTTTACAAGAAACTTCACGTTGACACGCTGCTCACCTTTTACACTAACATAATTCTGACGGAGCTGAGATATATGGTCCACTTCAAACAAAGGCTACGGCTAAACGTTCAGTCACACGACTTTGTAATTTGGAAGGTAGAGGTATAAAATAGCATAGATCAATATCTGACACTGCTGGTTGTTGCCGAGACCTCAGGTAAGTGGCAAAAAAATGAGTCCAGTTATTTAGTAGCCACACCTTGTATATATGTTTGTATAAATTACATTTTTTATAAGCATTTTGATCGCACAAATTTGGATTTTTAAATAAATCTAATATAATATATATATATTGAAAATTTATGCATGGATCTATACCAAAAATAAAAAATAAGCCCAACTTGATACATATCTAATAATCTAGTACAATTAATATTGCTCTATATTACTAACACTGGAAAAAAACAACTTTTCATCAAACACACCTCAAAGTGAAAACTGCCTACTCACACACTCCTGATTAAATTAGATACTTAAACAAGAGAAAGAGAGAAGAAATATATAGAAATATAAACTACTAAGAGGTAAAATGAGAAAAAAGTGAGTTTGAGGTTTTGAAATAAACTGGTGGTATTTACATTTATTTCATTCAACAAAATTTTGGTAGCCACTTTTTAGTGAAATTGTGAATGATGGAATATATGAAAAGGTAACCAGTTTATATTGAATTCTCAAGACTACCATTTTACTTTGCCGCCCTTCCTTGTGTTGTTTTAGCACAATGTCTTCCTACAGGTTGGCCACTCAAACTCTAGAATCAAATTACAACATAATTTCCGATTTTATTGGTAAAATAAAATTATTTTTCCAATTTTTTTAAAAAGTTTGTTTCTCCAGTTGTGAAACTTTGAACAAACGATTCTGAATGAAAATGCTTTGTAAGAATTGTTGAACACACCAAGTATTAATAAATTTTTCTACCCAATGCTTAAGCTAGTAAATTATTGGAGTCTTCTTAGCATATTCATCACCGTGCAACTTCAATTTTATCTTTACAAACACTTCAAATTACTTGAAGATGAATCTTTGTTTAGAAAAAATCCTTAAAGAAACTTCACCACGAGCCACCCCAGGGAGAACCCTTCCCTCCAACCTAAAAATTGGGTACAGCCATGAAATTACTCTACGTCGTTGCCACACTTTTTTTAAGGATTAGATTTAAAAGTCATGAGTCTACTTTTTATTTGTACACAGCCACGAGTATAGATTAGACAAGTTAAAAAGTGGTATGGATACAAATGTGCTACAACCAAGGGCGGGGAACTGTATTTTTGAAGAGGGGAGTAGGGAGTTAGCAAAAAACGTTATTTTTAAAAAGCTTCTTCCCTCAGTTGAACAAGGGGTGCAGATATCCTATACCAGAAAATGTCTGATAATTGTATCACCTAGAACCTATTCGAAGTGGTCCTCAAAAGACTCCTCTACAAGATATTTGGAAGTGGTCTTTCACCATAAATTTTTTGGAATTTGGTTAACCTTACACAAAATTTTGAGTGGTTCTAAGCCGGAAATTTTCTGAAAATTAGATTCCTCAAGAGACTAACTAGTGATTTGCCCTGAATTTTTTTAGAATATTTAATTGGCCTACTTATCTCTAGAAACTATTATAAAAGATTCATCAATTTTTTTGAAAATTGAGTGCCTTTTGATTAAATAGCCAAAAAATTTTGACAGCTGGGTTGATGCTAAAAACTCACCTGATTTTTTTTACTTATAGACACTATCTTTCCCCAGGTGATTTTTAAAATTTTTATGCACTGAGAAGCTATTTAAAGAGGTCTCATACCATACAATTTTTGAAAATTGTATGCCTCTAAAAACCATTTGAAGTAGTTTTTCTCTGGCAAAATTTTGAAAATTGAATGCTTCTAGAAAATATTTGGAATATTAAATGTCTCCAGAAAATATTAGGAGATGTCCTTCACCAATTTTTTTTTTTTAAATTGGGTGACTTTTGACTAATTAGACAAGACATGTTGACAGCCATGTTAGTACTAAAAATGTCAAGTGATGTGGTTTTTATAGAAATTTAATGTAAAATTGAGTTTAAAAATGTCATATATCCAGGTGGTGCCAGACCTTACCAGCTTGTTTACATAATTTTGATTTTCCTTTCTTTCTTTTTAATCTATAAAAGTTTTGGAAAAACATTAAATAAAGTGGAACATCATTCTCTATACACAGTAAATTATTAGATTCGTTACACAATTTTCAAGTCAAAGTCATGCGAGGACTGTACCAGTGCTCTAGTGACTGAATATAGAAGGTGAGCAGGGCCAGCTCTGACATGCCCTCTTAGAGAAGCCACGCCCAGTGTGAGCTGTCTCTCAAGGTCAATCCCCCTATCATTCTGGTGCCAGCTTTACACCAGCGAATAGGGCCAACCTGAGTGAGCACGCTATATGATTAACGTGAGCTATAGATTGTTTTTGCGTTTATATGTCTGTGTTTTAGTATGTTATAAGACCCAATAAGTAGGATGACACATGAAAATGATTAGCCAAAATAAATAATGTAAATTATTTATTAAAAGCTTTGTTTTATTCATTAAAACTGCAAGAAAAACTGAAAATTAAATGGTAGGATCACATCAGCCTAGTTAGTGACTTTACATTTATGCAGGAGGATGGCAAGGAAAAAAGAAATAAACTTTTTCTAATGCTTTGTTTGGTAAACAATTGTGGTTAACTGTGAGTGAAGAAAAACAGAGCTAATTTTGTTCTTATGGTTCATTAGTTGGTGGTGAGGCGTTGTGGACAATGGTAGGCTGTAAGGATCTTAAACCATTTAAGTAAGATAATTAAAAAACACAAGGAATATGGAAGTCATTGGAAAATTCATTTTTGTTTAAAACTTTAGAAACAGTAAATAATGTATCACAGATAGATTTTGTGGTCAAAATTTCAGTCCACAAACACAATGAACAAATTTAACAAAAAAAAATTGCATGTATTAGGCAGATTAATAGAATGCTTAAAATACTGTGGTATTAATGAACTGGCCTTAAGAGATAGACGAGCCCAACTTTTGTACAAATAATGTCATCACTTGTTAGGTAAGCTTAATTTAAAACAGGTTTTCTTTTATTTTTTCTATTTGTAGAGTTGTTTAATGATTTTTAAAAATTAGGAAAACTTGAATTAATTGAATGTAATATGTTAAAACATGGTGAGAAAAGATCATTTCTGGTAAGCTTTTAACTGGCCCCACCAAAAATAAAGATCATGCTCCACTACTGCATATAGCTTATTTTGGTCCCACCTACGCTCTTAAAAATTTTTAAATCCACACGTTAAACAAAAAAATTCAAGCACTTTTCTTGATGGTCGATATTCAAGCATAAATCATGATTTTCCCAACCAGTGGCCATTCTGTACGATCCTTTCAGGTTATACACATGTGAAATTAGGTGTTAAAGATGAAGTTTCAATTTAGCGAAAGTGGAAAATCATTCAGCAGAAAAAAAACTCCAAACACCTGAATGAGATTTGAACCTTGAAGTTATTTAGTTATGATAAATACTAAAGAATGAGATTTGAACCTTGATGTTATTTAGTTATGATAAATAGTAAAGAATAAGTATTTTATACAGGTTAATTTGGGTATAAATAATAACAAACCTTTAATACAGCCTTTTGGTAGTTAGAAACTTTATTCAACATTTATAATCTGTAGCTTCGCAAACATTTGTGTTGATTAGTTATAGATGATTCATTAATTAATCATGTTTTAATCTGACACCTTAGCTAAGTTGGTAGCGTGTCTGTCTCCTGAGTTCGATTTTCGGCATGGACGATAAATTTGTTATGCGGAGGTTTGCTGCAGCATGCGTGCGCTGTACTGTGTGCCCGGAACACTCGTGTCTATTTCCGAAGGATCTCAGCAAAGTCCCATTGGAACGTGTCTGAGTCAATGGAGGTGGGCAGCAAGTGCATGGGTGCAGAGATTGGACGTCGCGAGCTTACTCCGGTCAAGGACACTGATTAGGGTAGGGGGGAAAGTGGTGGTCAGAGAAAATAATAGTACACTACCAGGGCTACTATGAAATTTCCACATTTGCCCAGTATTTGGTCAACTCTGTATCGGCAAATTTTTCTTGTAAAATCTTTTTTTTTATACATCAACATATACAAGTTATATATTGCCGTAAGCTAAATCCTAAGATTTACAAATTTTATCCTAAACTTTCTAAACTAATAATGTTGTCTTACTTCTAACATTGGAAATGAACAATAAAAACATTAGTACTAAATTCTCAATTACAATACTCTAATTATTTACATAAGACTTCTTATGTAGAGTCTTTTTTGCCACCCTTGATATGGTGCTATCTGTGGACGAACTTTTCAATCCTTACTTGGGAATAAGTGGTCATGGTGGTTTGGTGGGTCACTTTTGTTTGATACGGTCACCTGCCTGTCTAGAGTGTAACAAATTTATAATTGATCAAATGTGAGTTTACCCTTTCACAGTGAAAAAGTGACCCAAGCCACGGGCTAGAGACAGTAATGGATGTAAAGTAAGAGGGGGTATCAAAACGTTTCCAAGACTGGTTCTGTAAAATGAAAACAGTGCGCAACAGGAAGATGTGCGAGCTGGTGTGGCGAGTTGTGACCTTCATCTGTCAGTACGACAAATGGCATCATTCTGTGTTGACCAGTGGATGTGTTACATACGCTTATTTTCCGGTATGCATGGGCGTATTTGCGATTTCTTCATGGACCGCAAACACAAGCAGAAAGTAAACATCAAATTCTGCATCTTACTCAAAAAATCTGGAATGGAAACCTTCCAAATGATGCAGTAGGCTCATGGCAATGAAGCTATAAGCCGTCCGGTGTGTTTTGAGTGGCACTCGCGCTTCAGAAGCAGCAGAACATCACTGAAAGACAAAGAGAAGTCAGGGCGACCTTCCACAAGCATGAACCCGAACTTGTGGACAGAGTTAGACAACTAGTCCATGAGGAATGCCGTTTCTGACATCATCAATGTGTCATACGGATCAGTGCAGACAATCCTTAAGTCCGTTTTTAACATACACTGCATTGCCGCTAAGTTCAGGTTTCTGACCCTCGAACAGAAGTAGTACCGTGCCGAAGTCTGTTATAAACTTTGTCAACATGCTCTGGATGACCCAACCCTCAAGTCAACGATCATCACAGGGGACGAGCGTTGGATCTACGATTATGACCCGGAGACCAAACAACAGTATTCACAGTTGAAGAGCCTAAGATCTCCAAGGCCGAAGAAGTTTAGGCAGGTCAGGAGCACGACAAAGTGCATGCTCATCGTTTTCTTCAAAATTCTCAGGATTGTGCACCACAAATTCATTCCCGAGGGTCTGAGTGTCAACGCCGAGTTCTACTGTCATGTTCTGAGGCATCTGAGTGAGGATGTTTGGCGGCGGAAAAGACCAGAACTGTGGTGTGTAGGCAATTGGGTGTTCCAACATGACAATGCACCCGCACACACAGCAATGAAAAGGCGCGATTTTATCGGACGCAACAACATGATCATCGCTCCTTACCCCTCGTACTCCCAATATTTGGTCCTGTGCAACTCCTTCCTCTTCCCTAAGATTAAGTTAGAACTCAAGGGTCATCGGTTCGACACCGTGAATGGGATCAAGCGTGAATCTCAAGTGATGTTGTGTACACTTCGAAACCAGGACTTCCAGGGAGCTTTCTAAAAGTTGAAAAGCTTTGGGATTGTTGTATTGCTGCACAAGGGAACTACTTTAAAGTAGATAGTGGCCAAATTTAAACCAGGTAATTTATTTACATTTTACAGAACCAGTCTTGAAACTTGTTGATACCCCCACATAAAGTAAAATCATGTTGTATAGTTTACCAATTAATTATCATTTATATGTAGAAATTTTGATGTCTTTCAAGGTTTATAATGTTAAAAAGTGTCTGTAGATTAATCGTGGCTTAATATATTTTTTTAAATTTCTAATGTTTAAATGTAGATTTTGTTGAAAGTATCAATAAATTTAAAGTTTTAATTTTATTGATCATTTTTACACTTTTTTCCCTTGAATGTGTGGGCAGAGGCCTCAGTGCATTGCTTTCCCAGGGCCTACAATGTTGTTAAAACGGCCATTTATCACCCCCACCTTATTAAGACATTCAATACTTCGAATATAATGCACTTACCTTTTGTATTTTGGTGAAATAATCCTTACATATGATGTGAAGAAGTTTTTGAAACTCCTTGCCATATGTAGCAAACATCATATACCCACTAACTTCCAAAAAGTCCAAAATAAGGGTGGCACAAATATCAGGTTTTGGTTCTGAAACAATGAATAGTTTACAAATTCATAAAAACAATACAAATGAGTGAGGAAGGATTCTCAAATCTATAATTTTCTTGAATCCTTGAATCTCCAATATTCTTAAAGACTCAAAGGCCCAGCCCTACTTTTGATACAGATTTGTCTGCAAGAAAACTGAAGGTATCATGTCATGTGCTGTATGTTTTTTAAATCTTTTTCTTTCTGTATATTTTTTTGTAATTTTTATGACTTGAGCCTACAATATAATAAAAAAAAGTTTAATCTGAAATGTATCTTTTGCACTTGAGTGTGCTACCAATTTATCTGGTGTTTCGTCAAACAGTCACTTCCTTCGAAACATTGAGCCTTTTTATTGTCTTTAATTGGAATTTTAAACTAAATACAACCTAACTAATTTATTATGCCTTTTTTTTTAAATCTTCATATTTGTTTTCATCTCAAACATCTACCCACCCAAATCAAGAAGGGCATAATATAATTTCGCAATTGCACACAGCTCAATTCCAGGTTCTTGGAATGCTTTATTTATTCTTTCAATACTTTTCAGAATATGTTGCCAAATGAGTCATGAATGTCATTTAAAAAGTATTCATAAATTTTATTTTATCTACCTAACTTTTGATTCATGAGCCATTAAATTAGTTTCTGTATTCACATTCTGAATTATTAACCAGTGCTGCACAGATCTCATTGTAATTAATTTTCAATGATTTTGCAGCAATGTAACATCAGGCAACAAATAATGTATTAAACAGTTTGTAAAATGCCAAATGCCGAAAAAAGTACATGCAGCTTTCTGTGGAAGTGGTTCCTTCATCTCTAGAACCTGACTTATGAATACCACCACTGAAATATTCTGATAGACAAATAATGATACTGCTTAACTGCTGTGAAACATTGTCTACTTCAGCAATAATCTTTAAATTTTACTCAAAAACTTTTCTTTTTCTTTACATTCCTCATAGGACATTTTAGGTTAGGCCAAGCTCAGTTAACACAGTAGATCATAAAAACAAAATATGAAAATGTAGGTCACCATCTTGATTTAAAAATCACACTGCGTTTTAAAATATGACACACTTATTCACTATTTATTTCATCTATACATATACAACAGTTTTTAACCAAGAAAAACACGAATATTATTTTGCTAAAGATGCTCACTTTAAGACTTATTAAAAACACAAGAAGGTTTTTTAAATTCTAGTTTTAGTGAATACAGTTAACATTAAAAGATAAGCAAAATAACTCTTGGAAAAAATTAAAGGTTGAAACTTGCACCATTTTCTTAACCTATTAATTTATTTTATTTTTCACTTATATACTTGCCAATAAACTAATATTTAGCCATTTAACATATACTCGGCAAAGGCAAAGGCGAAGGTCTTTTTAAGTAAATCCAGGTGACTTCAAGTGTGTGAGTAAAGGGAAAAGAATGATGGAAGGACGTAGTAGGATGGTGGCATTTTAAAAAGTTAACAGGCCACACCTGGAAATAGTTCCTACTGATGATCAGCCAAGTTAATAATAATAAACATACTGTTTTACCTAAATTAAGCATGCATACGAGCCATCGCCAGGCCTGCTTCAACCCATGGGGGTGTGGTTTATTTTGATCTTGTCTCCTAAGCCTGGTCACCATTATGGCTGTGTATAGCCGCATCACTCCAGACATCCGTTTCAAGAACTTTGGCTGTTTTTCCACTTCTCCTTGCTCAGAATAACGGTAACCAAGAGACCTAGCAACATAACAAAGAACCTAAGTAATTGGTTTGTCAATGACAAGACAATGAAGAAAACCTAGCCAAGTTAGATTGTATAAGATACACTTGTAATTTGATGTTTTGTAAACACAAAATTTGTAGATTCAGAAGTATTAAATAAAGCCTATGATAGGAATGATTACACATTTTGTTTTATGAGGCATTTGTATCATATTTGGAAGAAGGTACAGTAAAGGCGGAGAGAAACATATAAATTGGCTGAATACAATATAACTTTTACAATGAAAAGACTAACACAGTTCACACTTTACATTGCTGCCATTGGACAAAGAGGTAATGGTTGCCTCTTGAAGAAAATCAATCATTACCGCCCAAATCCCTAACTAAGTTTCATTTTATCGGAACCAATTGGGGGAGTGTGAAATGTGCAACGCAACTTCTTTTAATATACCTTCTTCCAAATATAATACATTTTGTTTTAAAGTGTTGTAAATATTTAAAAAAAACACATACAAATCAACCTCCTTTAATGGATTTAATCTGTTTCAGAAAAATAATTGTTAGTTGACTATATTATATGCCTATTCCACTTTTTCAATTTGTAAAAAACTTAAATCGAATCCTGGTATAAGAAATATTTGCTAAGTTGAATGGAAGTTTGATTTATAGGTGCATAAACAATCAATCTTTTTTACACCTCAAAAACCTAGTTTCCAAAACTTATTCAATGGATGTGGTCGAGATGATTGAGATAGGTAATATCTCTAATAAGGTTAACTATTTCTACAACACAATTATATTTAGAAATCATCTCTTGTTTTATTTTCACCCTTAAGGATTCACACAACTTCTTTTTATTAGGGGCCATTGTAAATAAATCCGCTCAAAATACATGATAAAAGTTAATAAAAAACACAATATAATATTTAAATTCAGTACACTATGTTTTCTAATTGTCAACCAAAAGTAGTTGTTCTACCAATGATTTTTTTAAATTCCTAGCACTGTGTCTTACTAGCTGTTCGTGTTTATGCCTATTTAGTAGTTACACTAATGTGTTAGGGACTAGGAAGGTTTAATTTAGGGTGAGTACACCTGCATTTGCATGGAAAGAGAGTGGAAAACCATTTAGGAAAAACCACTTTCAGTGCAATTGACCAAGATCAAACCCCAATCCTCAATCTAGTCTCTTGCAAGAGTAATGTCTTAGACTATGCGATCACCAAGGCAGGTTTCTACTAATTATAATTTATATTGAACCAGAAAACAACAGTAAAAATACCCACTTCGGTGGCCGCATGGTCTAATGCACTACTCTCGCAGTAGACCAGACTGCTGATGATGGGGAGATCGAGGTTTGAATCTCAGTAGGGTGGTATGAGGGTGATTTTTCCAAAATAGTTTTCCACTCTTCTTCCACACAATTGTACTTCCTTTAAATACAACCTTACTAATCCCTAAAACTATCAGCTTCATTAGTACAAAAGTGTGTAACCCAAAATAGGTAGTAAGATGCAATGCTAAAAAAATAAAGTAAAAACAGTACAAATAATTCTTCAGAACAATCAGGATCTGCTACAGTAATAATAATACTTAGAACCGCGTCTTACTACCTGTTCGAGTTATACACTTAAGTACTAATTAAATGCTAACAAGTTAGGAACTGAGAAGGTTGTATACATAGGAAGTGAACCCGCAAATGCATGGAGGGAGAGTGGAAAACCATTTAGGAAAAACCGCCCCCAGTTCACCCGAACGAGATTTGAACCTCGATCTCCCCGTACTCAACAGTCTAGCTAAACACGAAACCTATGTGTTAGCCAACTAAGCCACCAAGGCGGCAAGGGTCTGGTACAGAAGATGTTAGTACTCATAAACAAGATACAGGTGAAATCAAGGTAGTTTTATGTTAGGCTGCTGCCGAAGTAAACTTAAAATTAAATTGTAATTTATTATATCTGGAAGAAGGTACAGGTGAGATGGATAGAAACATATAAAAGAAACTAACACAATATGGCTTTTACAATGAAAATAAGAATACAGTTCACACTTTACATCAATGACATTACCCCTTTGTCTAGTGGCAGCAATCTAAAGCATGATTTATGTTCTTTTCATTGTAAGCCATATTGTGTTAGGTTTTTTTATGTGTTTATATCCACCTGTCCTGTATCTTCTTCCAAATGTAATACTATTACTATTTTCTATTATTTTATTGTGTTTCTATTACCTCTTAAGTTCATAATTTTTTACAATTTTTGAATGTGAGTTTAAAATTCGGAGTCATAAAATATTTGATTTGACCCATTTATAATGTGACTCTTCAAACTATAGCCATTAATTATTATACTTTTTTTTCTGGATTAGATAGAGAATTAAAGTGAAGAAAATTATAATCGAAAAAAAAAACATACATGTATGGGAGAGTTAACCTCTTTATATTCACCATGTTTTCTATAACTCAGATTTAGATTTTATCTACTTCGGGTAGCAACATTTTTATGTCTTTAAAACTTACTTATAAAAGTCTTGATTTGATTGGTTTTCAACTTGTGGCATGAAAAGTGGCACAAGGTACGGACATTCCCTGTGAAAGTGTGCAAGTACTAGCTGGCCAAAATCAGGAAACTGGACCCATAAGGAAACTAGAATTGCTGCTATAGCAAATGCAGCCTCTGGCTTACTAGACACTGTCAACTCCCCTTGTGCCTGAAAGAAGAAAATACGGTTTAGGAACAATGGAGGTACTGTAGAACAGATTGTAAGGATGGCAAGCTATGTAGCTAGCTCAGAGCCAAACCACTCGACCAACCAACTAATGAAGTATGTTAAATTTCTGAAAGTTTGACATGTCTTAAGTTACATTTTTAACACAGAGGTCATTTAAAGGATGTTGTGTATCTCCAAAAATGTACCCTGGAGGAGGTATAACATGAATAAACGCTATTATTTATGGATATTTTTTTCAGTTTGAAATTTTAGGGACACTTTTAATGAGTGTAGCAGTTTTAAGGATATCCGAGATTTGTGGATTTTGAGAAAATTTTGGATTCACAACTCAAATACTTCAAATATTTTTTTTTCCAATTTAGATTTGTTTTAGAGCTCTAATACTGCCTATTGGTGGTTCAGAACCAATTATAATTATAGGATGAACTTAACAACCAAACTCCAGACCAGTAACAGTGCTGGCGGCCGGGGTTCAATCTTCGGTCCCGGCACAGATTTATCTGATTACCAAACCCTTCCTTCACCTCTGACAAGACATCTTGTGAATGTGGGGAATGCCAGGCCTCCACCGTGGTTCGGATTCCACGTTAAACTGTAGGTCTTCCATTTCAGCTCACAATCACCCTACCATTACACATTAGCATAAGTGCGTATAACCCGAACGGGTAGTAAGACGCGGTGCTAATAATAATAATAATAATAATAATAATAATAATAATAATAATAATAATAATAACACTTAACTCAATGTCTGAAAGTTATAATGAATGGATTATAAGAAATAATGTTAACATTTATTTGTATTTTATTTATATTTCCGTTTATGTTCATAATTATTCCAAGATTCGGATTCGAAGATAAATTTGATAATCGGATTTGTATAATAGAGGATTCTCTAATGCATACCGAAATAATATTAACTAAAAATCATTTAGCCATTGGGGTTCCCAATTGTTAGAGCCCCGTAAAAATGGTGAGATGCAATAAAGTGAAAAGTGCCATACAAAGATGAAATAAAGTACTTTTTCCTTTGATAGATTTTAGAAATGATTTAAAATGTTTTTGAAAAGCGAAATAAAATGAAATTGTATTGTTATGCAAAATCCTCTTATAAAACAAAATAACACCACTTTTACAGAAACAATCTTTAAATAAACATGAAATTAAGAAGAAATTAAAAATAAATTTTAACCATGCTTTAATTTGATTAGTATTTTGTCCTAGTGTAAGCTAACTTTAGGCTACAAAATTGTGAAATATCCGGACAAACTTGACAAATAATTTTATAATAAATAATACTTAAACACCTCAGATAACATAATTTTTAATAAACGTGAAATAATAACGAAAAGTGAGATTAAAAAAAAGAAATTTAACAAAAAATAAAACCATTTTTACAGGGCTCTACCCATTGTTAAACACATATTAACTTGCGATATACATGGGTTCAAAAATTATATATGAATGAACTAAGACAAATGTGATAAATTTAAAAACTACATTCAAAATTATTGCTGTATTACCAAACCTATTATTTGCAAACTAGCCATTAAAATGGTTTTGTAATTTGTAGGCCTTGTATTATTTACAATGACAATTAAATCACACTGAACTTCATTAGGGCCTAGCCTACAATTTGTATATGAAATTAGACATTTAAATATTTTACTTGACTAGTAGGCTGTCTTTGATCTTAAGTACATCTTGTGACAGTGAAAGGATCAATACTCAGTAATATTTTTGTTTGGACAACATTAAGAATGTCGGGTTAAGCAGGATTTGTGAAGTTTGGTGATGGTTCAAATTAAGGCTATGTGAATACTCAGATTTTAAGCTTCAACCCCAGCTTTAAAGATATATCCTTAGAGCTTGGGCTTGAAATATTTATAGGCTTACAATTTAGAGCTCCTAGAAAAAGGTTCTTTCTTTGCCTTGTATTGTGTATCTGGTGATGAATGACTAATTGTCTTTTCTTCTCTCCACTCGTTGGGATTTGTTTTGTGCAGAGGTTTGAGTGTTTGATTGGGGGGGTGGGGGGCTGGGAAGAACATAGCAAAGAAGTTATTGTGCAGGAGATGGCTATTGAAATGTCAAGGTCAGCAACTGAATAAGCCGATTTTGTTGATGAAAGAAAGAGAGAATGAAGTTTAGATTAAAAGGAGTTTTAGAAACAGATTAAAGAACACAAAAAGCTTATTACAAGATGATAATAACTATTATTATTATTATTACTAGCACCGCGTCTTACTACCCGTTTGGGTTATACACACTTACGCTAATGTGTAATGGTAGGGTGATTGTGAGATGAAATGAAGGACCTACAGTTTAACATGGAATCCGAATCACGGTGGAGGCCTGGCATTCCCCACATTCACAATAGATAATAACTATTAAGTACACATTAACCCAAAAATGTACTTTGTACATCTTAAAAATCAATAATGCTCTACTATCTCTCTCTGGTAAGAGGCCGGCAGTGAACAGCCGCACTCCAGATAGACAAGGAATCATGGGGTTGTTATATATATTTTTAATATTGCTAAATCTTCACATCCAAACATATATTAGTCCAAAAATGTATCATGACTTAATTTTTTTAATAATTTTAAAACAAGCAAATTCAAATTTTAATTTTTTTAGTATAGGTTTTATTTTGTTTAAAAAAAATTAAAATATTTGTTTTTTATTTATATAATCAAGTTTAAAAATTAAATAGTTAGTCAACTCAAGCTATACTCAGCTCGATACTCAGGAGCTTCATTAGAAACTCACTCAAGATTGATATGAATTAAAAAGTTTGAGCTCACAGATCTCTAGTTCAAATGGGTGTAACAAGTTTATTTTCCCTTTTTCAGAATCTTAACACACATCCTAGCCCAAGTGGCCATCATACATACATGTAGCAAACCCTGTGACTTGTTTCAAGTCAATATAGCTTTGAATTGATGTGTGCTATTCCTTAAATTCAAAATGATACAAATCAAAAACTTGAACATGAATCTTAGAAAATATATAAATTATAAGAGGCTTACTTTCCTATGTTAATTAATAATTTGCTATAAAAGAAATATAAATAGTTTTTAAAAGTTAACATGCTATGTTATAAATCCTTCATTGTCATAATATTCATAAATTCATTCACACTCTAAATTAATAATCTGCTGTCTGGCTGTTACATTTGTCCTATAATATGTTGGGCTTAACCACCAACAAGCAGTATAAGTGCTCGAAAACCAATTCAAGATCTTAAAATGTACTTAGTTATATTTGGAAGAAGGTACAAGAAAGATGGATAGAAACACATAAAAGGGAGTGAACTTAACATAGTTTTTACAATGAAAAGAACACAGTTCACACTTTGCAACTATGCCATTGGGAAAAGAGGTATGGCTGCCTCTTGAAGAAAATCGATTGTTGCCGCACAAGGTTTAATTCTTTTGGAACGCAATTGAATGACTAAAAGAGGGAAACAAAACACAAAAGGGAAAGAAATCTTTATTTATATATATTGCATTTAGAGGCACATAAACACTTTATGATAATTAGCGCCTTTTCCAAATTAAAATATAATAAAATCCCCATTAGGGATGATAAATAGTCATAATAATCTTCAACAGAAGTTTAAAACTTAACTATACAATATGAACATATTAAAATATACTAAAATAGTTACAAAATAAAAACTAATGTCAAGATGAGATAATATCCAAGTCAGCCATACTATAAGAGTGAGTCAAATGGAATACAAAAGATTTGCATAGTGTATAAAACAAAATAAACAAATGACTCCATCCATGCTTTTTTTTTAACAAAAGATAATGGTCACTATTGAAATTAAGAGCCAGGTGACACTCCATCAAAATGTGGTACACACTAAAGGGAGCATTGCAAAGCTCACACCTACTGGAGGCTAATCCCCTCTCAATAAAAATCCACGGGTCAGAGATATATGGCCGACACAGGGTCATTTCACAATGGGCACCTCTCTTCTAGACTTTTACTTAAAAAAGGGCCATTGTGACACATCATCCTTAATGGACTGCAACTTGTTCTGAGGAGGGGTTTAAACCCATTGCTCGTGCCAGGTGAGTAAGACTTCATGCTGAAAATAGCCCTTTAGATTAATAAACATAATACCCTAACTCGCCTCAGGAGGGATATATATTGCCTTCTTGGCTGCATGGCCTGCCAGTACATTTCCTGAGAGACCAGCATGACCACGAATCCAGAAAAAGAAAATTGGTAAAGAATGATATGATTATTATTTATATATATGAGAATCTAAAAACTGATATTTTCTCTAATCTTGAATATCCTCAAGGTTTCGAAAGCCACATCCATAAATAAAAATGCTTTCTGCAGGAAGAATAATGTTGGTCTAGAACAATTTGTGTGAAAAGATGACAATGTATCTTAAAACTCACCACAAATTTTTTTGCAAGAAGGTTCTTACAGAAAGCCACACCTTGCGGATGTCTGGAGGCAGATACGGTTGACCCTCCAACTTCCACTGGCTGTCCAGAGATAAGGCGAGATAGTTTAATATATTTGTCAGTCATGTGCGCTGAGCTAACGTGAGAAATTGCGTTCACAGGCACATTAACAGCTTTCTACAGAAACAACCATACAAATAAATTACATGCCAATACTTTACCACTAAACAACTATGAAATTACAATTTTAGTTAATTGATTATTTCTAGGAATTTGTAAAAACTTGAATAGTTTATAACTTGCAAGCCATGTTGCCATTTTGTTAAACAGTAATATGAAAATAGCATATCCATAGTAACAAGTATAAATTTGATATGAGCCATAGTAACAAACTGAAACATCATCTATATATGATATCAAGATGTCCTAAAATAAAATAAAAAATGCAGAAGTATTTATTTTCACATTATCTCAGTACCTATTCGAGTTGTATGCATATATTAATTGGGCTTATGGAAAAGGGATAAATAGGGACATGCAAAATTTGCATTTGCGATGAAACCAATTTTTGCAAGAATTCTACTGTTTTCACATGACTAACACGAATCTAAGTTTTTTCCCTAAATAAGCACTATTTCTTTGTAATTCGGCAAATACCACATCATGCAATATAATTTTGATGCGGTAACACTAGTGATGACACTATACCAGGGCTGCCATTTATACAAATAGTATCTGCTTTTACTTATTTTATAGGTATAAAATGGATCACAGGAAAAATAAGTGTTTTCAGGATATTTAAGATTTTTTTATCCGAGGTTAGCATTAAAAATCACAATTTATACTTTTACCCATTACTATACCTAAATGTCACTAGATCAATTCTTTTTTTACAGCCTTTAAAAGACTTCACACTAAGTCCAAGCAAGGATATTAATATATAGACCACCTGTAGCATATATGGACCTATATGGCGAAATTATATCTTTCTAAGTTTTATCCCATTTTCCTTATTTGAGAGTAGTTTAGTTTTCATGACGACATGTTTCAGTGTTATCATTGTTTGGTCTAAGCCTAAGTTGATAATCGCTTAGTTTCAATATTGATATTTGTAAGACTCGAAGGTAATGATATTGATATATCGAGTTTGATATTACTAAGTGTGAAATGTGTTGTGCATATTTATATTTGATTTTACTCCCAATATGTTAATAAATAGTTAAATACAAAATATGAATGACAAATTTGGGTAGTTTTATCCTAGTTTTTTTCCAACAAATACTAATTTTACTCGTATTTACATAAATATTATTATTATTATTATTATTATTATTCATGTCTTACTATCCGTTCGGGTTATACGCACTTACGCTAATTTGTAATGGTAGGGTGATTGTGATATGAAATGGAGGACCTAAAGTTTAACGTGGAATCCGAACCACGGTGGAGGCCTGGCATTCCCCACATTCACAAGTTGTGTTGTCAGAGGTGAAGGGAGGGTTTGGTAATCAGATAAATCTGTGCCGGGACCGAGGATTGAACCCCGGCCGCCAGCACAGAAGTCTGACACCTTATCCCTAGACCGCCAGGTCACCTATAAATAATAACATCTCTTTCAGCTTATATAATCACTTTTGAAAAAAATAACACAACTTTTCTCCTAAAAACAGCTTCACGTTTTGCATGAGTCTAGGGATAAAGAAAGAAAGATAAAAATGTTGAGGAAATGTGTCCACATTTGTGTGGAGAAAAATTTATAAAAGATTTAGGATAAACTACCCCAAGTAAATCTGACTTAGATTTGAACCCTGATTTCCCTGTCAATGGCAATCTAGTCCATAACAAAAGTGACACATTTTAGAACATGCAACCTGTGACATGGATGTAATTAGGGTCGCTGAAAAATTAACATTTTTAAAAGTTTTAAGATATATTTTTGAATCGGTGAAATTAATGAGCTTAAACAAGACCAAAAATGTCTGGGGAGCAATAGTTTTATAAACAAATCATGTAGGAAAACATGGCATGTCGTAAAAAATAGTTTAGCGAAAAATAACAAAATAAGGCTCTTGAGAATAGTAAACTTGATTCATTGCTGACAATTAGTTTATGGTTTGTTTTTGGTTTCTGTATTTCTTTATTTAAAAACTTCTTTATTTAAAACAATCTTGGTCACACAGTTTATACCTTGTTGACTCCTTTGAGGAAGTACTGCAAGCTATTAAAGATGTTAATTAATTATTCGGAAATCTAATTATTACTCTCCAAAAATGTACAAGCTTTTATAAGTAATTTTAATGCATTTCTAGTAGGCATATATTTTTAAATTAAATTAATCAATAAAATTAATGATAGCAAAATATAAACTATTCTGATAAACATTAGCTTATAAAAACTGCCCAGTCTAAAAAGTTTTTCTTAATAGTAAGAGATCCCTCACTTAAGCAGGTAATACTGTGCACCTTATTGAGATTGAAAGATATTCATAGTTGGTTTGTTTTATTCCTGAAAAGTGCTTACTTCCAGGCAGTATTGGATTAATCTTGATTGTTGGCAACACTATATTTATTTTACATCCATTACTGTTTCCAGCCTGTGGCCTGGGTCAGTTTTTTATTCAAGCCATATATTTTCCGCTACTAGCTTGCTAGACCTGGCGTTGCTTCATATGACTTATAATCTAACTTAAGCTTAGGACAAGCCATTAATTCATCACTGTGAAAGGGTAAACCCACATTTCACCAATGATACATTTTTCGGCCATACCGGGAATCGAACTTGAGACCCTAGTGGACATGCTACCGACTAATTTAAGGTGTCGGACCAGTAGATATATATAGTTTTAGTTTGACATATTTATGTAATTTAAAGAATGTTCTTGTTAGTTAGTGTTAACACATAATCATTACCTAGAGACAAACTATAAAATAAATTTTATCAATATGAAATAAAAATTGATTCACCTGGCATTCAAATCTGAACTTTTTAAATCCCTCATCGTTCATGAGTTCACTGTAAGAACTCTCAAACTGTTGCCGATATTGTTGGAGTGTCATGTAGTTATGAAGAGCTTGCGGATCCACAAATTCAGAAAGTTCTATGGACAGAAAAATTATGTATAGCTCGTATTAAATAAATTTAGGAAAACTATATGATCACAAAATTATATATATTTTTTTATGAAAAAAAAGTCTATGAAAGAAAATGGGAAAGTAGGCCTGAAAATCCATACAAAATAGTGTCGGCAATTATATTAATGGTGAATTAGTAGGCCTCTCATTTTTCTTGTTCAGCTGTGAAATTCCTCTCGATTCAATCACCCACACCACTATCATAACCATAATCATCATCCTCAACAGTTTCAAGCTTGTGGCCAGATTAGTTTAGTAAAAACCCTTTCTTCACCTCTGACAAGACGTGTATTAATCACAACTTGTGAATGTGTGGAATGCCAGGCCTCCACCGAGGTTCGGATTTCACGTTAAGCTGTAGGTCCTCCATTTCATCTCACAATCACCCTATCATTACACAATAGTGTAAGCGTGTATAGCCCGAACGGGTAGTAGGACGTGGTGATAATAATAACAATAATAATAGTAGTAGTAGTAGTTTAGTAAAATGCCGCTATCTCCCTATTTCCTTACACCATTTTTCCTCCTTTGATCGCTTCCATTTTTCTACTCTCACTTAAAACACTTTATTTTATCTGCTTCTCTCATCTCTTCCTGGGGTCTGCCTTATGGTATTTTTTCCTACATACTTCATTTCTATCATACACTTCGATAGTCTCTCCTCATTACATAACCATACCATCTCAGTCCTGCTTCCTCTACTATCTCATGTACTCCAACCTCCTCATTACATAACCATACCATCTCAGTCCTGCTTCCTCTACTATCTCATGTACTCCAACATCCTCATTACATGTCCATACCATCTCACCCTTGCTTCCT
>CABFOW010000585.1:221201-233981 GCA_902141385.1 Timema californicum
TATGTTCGTTAGAAGTTTTTGTGAAAGTGGTGTGAATATTTTTTTAAGGGGAATAAAACTATAAATAAACTTTGTGTCCGACCTCAAATAAATATATAAATAATATTGGCCTAAATTACTTTGGTTAGCTATCACATTAATATATTACCATCTGTTTTCATTACAGCCATCCAAAGTGATAGCTGTCAGCTGTTGGTGTAGTGATAAATTAGGGATTACTTCTATTAACATTTCAAGCTGTCATCCAGGTAAACTTAGCTTGTGAATGACTTGAAATTTAACCTGATCTCAATATTATTTCTATTTTCTTGCACCAGTAGTTTAAGAAAATAGCCCGCCTACATGCACTAAAGCATTATGTTAATAAAAACAAAGATTAAAGCAGGAAAGTTTGGCCATGAATAGTCTTGCCAATTGATTTAGGAGACTGATGTTCTATCCTAAGATTGTTTTGGTAGTGTTTTACCCTATCTCTTAAGGAAGTTCTGGTGCAGTTTCTCTTATCAACCCCAACTTAGCAACTAATAAACAAGCATCAAAATCACATAACTAAAAAAATAGATTATACCTTTAAGTTGTGTGGTTATCACTCACCTTACATTGGTTAACTAGTTGCTCAATGGCTTCATAAAGACTTTTTAATTTTGGGGAATAAATATTCATCGATGGTAATAGAGCTTGCCTGTCCTTACATAATCTGTAAAAACAAAACATAAAAAATGTACTTGTATGGATATTTTATGAATGTTAGTAAAAAGACTTTTAGCTTTACAAGCCGGCAGAAATATCTCAACGATAATAGTAGTGTGTCTCTACTGAGCTAAGGGTCCCGAGTTCAATTCCTGGCATGGCCAAATCTATCAGCAAAATGAGGGTTTACTCTTTCACGGTGATGAATTAATGGGTGGGGACTGGATGTTGTGTTTGCCCTAGACTTAAGATATATCATAAGCCATATGAAGCTAAGACAGACCTAGCAAGCCGGTAGGGGAAAAAATATGTCTTGAATAAAAAAAAAGACCCAGGCCACAGGCTGGAAATAGTATTGGATGTAAAAAAAAAGAAGACAAAAAATAGTGAAGCAGGAGAGTACCCTCTCACCACTACTATTTGTAATGGCAATAGAAATGGTCATCAACAAAGTGACAGGAAAACTCGAGATGTGAAGGATGAAAGCCATGATGTTTGCTGATGACTTGATAAAATGGGGGGAGCAGGAAGTACAGGAACAGCTATAGGAATGGAATGAGGAAGTAAAAGAGAGTGGAATGGAATGAGGAAGTAAAAGTGTGAAGTGATGGTAATGACAAGGAAGAGGGTAAGGCCTAATAAAGCTATAAGGTTGGTTGGATGGAGTAGAACCAAGAAAAGTTCATAATCTAAAATATATTGTAAGCGTGAATGAGGCGAAAGATGGAAGTAGGGAGGATCTAATAAAAATACTACGTCAGCAGAGGGAGTTGTTCTATAGTTGTGCAAGATACCTGATATGGAGAAGAGAAGTGCCTTTGAAGTGTAAGGAAGTGTTGTACAGGGCATTGTCACACACGCAGCAGACACATGAAATTGAATGTAAGAGAAACCAAGAAAGTGGAGGTAATGGGTATGAAGTTTGTGAGGAGTATGCTAGCTGTCACAAGGAGAAACAGGATTAGAAATAAAGTTATTCGGTAAGGAGTGGGTTACAAGGAGTACATGAAATAGTAGAGCAAGACTGAGATGGAATGAGCATGTAATGATGGAAAAAGATAGGATGACAAAGAAAATTATGGAAATTAAGTATTTAGGAAAAATACTAAGGAGGCCAATAAAGACATGAGAAGAGCAGATAACAAAGTGTGCAAGTGAGAGGATAAGAATATAACCAAATTAAGGAGAAATAGTGGTGGAAGGATAGAGGACGAAGGAGTCATTTTACTAAACTGACCTAGCCACCGGCTGAAAACAGTTGATGATGATAATAATGAATGTTTAATGATACATTGACACAAATGCTACCATTAGAGTGCACTAAAGCCTAAAAAAACTTCTCGCTATGGTTGTGTAAAGCATCAAAAACTTGGCTTTTAAATATTCTTCAACTTTGACTTGGCTCTTTTAATTATGAAGATTTGCCAATAAAAATATTGACATTTAAAATACACACAATATATGTTCAGAGTGAGCTGGCGATCTAGGTGTAAGGTGTCAAACTTCTGCGCTGGAGGTCCGGGGTTCAATTCTCGGTCCCGGCACAGATTTATCTGATTCCCAAACCCTTCTTTCACCTCTGACAAGATGTATATTAATCACACTTGAAAATGTGTGGAGTGCCAGGCCTCCACCGTGGTCCGAATTCCACATTAAACTGTAGGTCCTCCATTTCATCTCACAATCACCCTACCATTACACATTAGCGTAAGTATGTATAACCTGAACGGATAGTAAGACATGAATAATAATAATAAGAAATGTTCAATTTTTATTTAATGTTGCATACATTAATATTTGTAGTAATTAAATAAAATGTTGAGTTGCTAATTTATTTAATAAAATTTGACAAAATCTGTGCATTTTCACAATAAATTGTGTGTGTGTGTGTGTGTGTGTGTGTGGGTGTGCGTGTGATGTCAACACTTAAGTTATATAAATATGTGTTCATTTCAAAATAAAACAATTTTTGCAAAATATTCAAACTTTGATTTTTTTAGCATCACGTCTTACTACCTGTTCAGATTATGCACATGTGTACTAATTACACTAATTGGTTAGGGATTAGGAAGGCTTAATTTAGAGGACGTGCACACACAATTGCATGGAGGTAGAGTGTAAAACCATTTAAGAAAAACCACTCTCAGTGCACCTGACCGGGATCAAACTCCGATCTCCCCGTCTTCGACAATCTAGTCCAACACGAGATTTGCGCATCAGACCACGAGGCCACCAAAGCGAGTAAACTTTGATTTTGATTCAGGAATATTTCATATATTTGATTTTACCTTGTGGTGACTTGAGAGAGTGAATTTTGCACTCCCCTATTTCTTGGCGTATCTTTTCACACGAGCACTTTTCGAAAAGTGATGTTAATTGAGTTATAAGAGTTTCATAGAATAACTAAAGATCTGGATTTGTGCTAGATTACGATAAATTATTGGATTTTGTTAAATAAAATGTATTTAAGAAAAACATCTAATCTACTTAAATCAAATTAATTTTTCTTCTGTATCTTTAAACACTTGCCTTTGATCATATCATGGCTGTTATAAGAGTTGGTTCAAGTACATCTTTTACCAATGTTCTTCGGTTATGGGAGAGACATTTCCTAAGCCAAGGGAACATTTTTTTTGTTACTGAAATGCTATTGCCAATTCACATTTAAAATCAACGAAAATTGATCATAATTATCATTTAAAAGGTCAAGTAATCAATCTAGTGAAAATAACTAGTTCTGTTTTACTAAACGTGTGTATTATACATTCAAAAATGCAAGAGTGAGCTTTAAGTATGTTTTGATAGATATTTTAATGCCCTAAGTAAAGGTTCGTAGAAACACATTGTGAAATATCAGTGTCACTATAAATAACTGACCTTAGCTCCGTACAAATAATTAGTGTAAGCAAGCTCACTTTATTGATTGCAATATTTGTTAAAATTTAAAAGCTGCTTTCATGGAAAAAAAACACCAAAAAAACTCACTTTGTGGAATCAAGAATTTTTTGATACATTGTTCTAAACTCTAATTGGTGATGATGAATTTTATCCAATCGCTCTTTCTTTTCTTTTATTTTTATCCTTTCATCTTCTTCAGCTTCTCTTTTTCTTTGTTCATCTTCTTTTATTCTCCTGTTTCTTTCACTTACTCTCTGAAATCAATTAAGAGTTAAAATAACATTACTAAATGGAGTGGTTCTAAAACAAGGATGGAGTGAAGCAGGGAAGTGTCCTCTTCCCACTTCTATTCTATATCTTGGAAGCGTGATTGAGGCAAAGGCTGGGACTAGAGAGGATCTAATATAAAGAGGGCAGCAGGAGGAAGTGTTCTTTAGGTGTGTAAGCAGTGGTGGCTCGTGTATAGGCACTGCAGAGCTCCCTATTTCCACTTGATATTATCAATAACATTTAATATGAGTCCTTTTTTCTTTAATTATTTCTTTATTTTTGTAGTACAATATATATTCCTTAAGCTTAATGACAGTACTTCAGTAACCATCCCCCAGTTTATTAAAAAGATACAAAAATATATGTATGGAACTGTGTGCTTCACAGTGCCAGCGACATGGTGTTTGACTGTTGTGCGCATATGCACATAGGATGGGGGTGGAGAGGAAGGAGGGACTGCCAGGTAGAGAAAGCACTGTTGCTCTCGCAGTGCTGGCTCTGGCGTGATGGTGGAAGGAAGTGTTTTTGTTACTCAGCGTGAGTTGTGCTTAAAAAACCTCTACCATATTCTTGAATGTGATAAAGTGTAGAAGAGTGTAGAATTAAATTATTATTCTGCTTCCAGCTATTCTATTTGATATTTTTTTTCGGTTCTTTTATTTAAGAGAAAACTTTAACCATGGATCCCCAAGAAATAAGTTTTGTGACTGTAACTAAGGAATGTGTGACTATATATGTGTTGATATAATGGACAGATATTCTTCCACTAAATACTTAGTAGCTGCTGAATTGTTCAACAAGAATTTCTTCACTAGATTTAAGAATGAACATCCCACAAAAAAGATAGTACCGACCACTGAAGCTTATCCCATGATTGACAGAGAAAATCTTGAAAGTGAAATAAAAGTAATCTATTGTAGGACTGATATTCATGAATATTGCAAATTAATTGAGCTGCTGAAATGTATCTTGGAAAATAATCCAGATCATGTTTTTAGTGAAATTATGAAACTGATAAAAATCCTCTGGACAATTCCCATGACTACATCAGCGGCAGAGCGCTGCTTTTCAACATTGAAAAGAATAAAAACTTTTTAAGAAGCACTATGAATTCGGAAAGACTAAATTTACTTGCCGTAGTTTCAATGGAGAAAATTTTTCTCAATTGTCATCTAGAGATCAAGGATAAAATTATTGAACTTTTTGCACAAATTAAAACAAGAAGAATGGATTTCATTTTTAAATGAATAGATCAAACTTGAACTGTAACAATTTAAGTTAAAGTAAGTAAAATTTTTTTTTAAGATTTCATCAATTTCCTGAATAAATTTACATCTTATACATGTTTTTTTCCTTTTAAACAATTTTAAAACAAAGGCTAAAAAATTTCTGGAGCAGCACCCCTACTAATTTTAGCTACAAGCCGCCACTGTGTGTAAGAGACCTGCTATAGAGAAGAGAAGTGTAAATAAGTGTTGTACAGGGCATACTTTGTACCCACTGTCCCATTTGTAGCTGAAACATGGACAATGAATATAAGAGAGACTAAGAAAGTGGAGGCCATGGGAATAATGGTTATCCACAGGATCAGTTCTTAGAGCTGTAAAACTAAAAAAGATAAAGGTGTAATACAACAAGAAAAAATCATAAAAAAAGCAAAAGAGTAAAATCAATTAAAAAAACAAATATTCTAAGTATAATGTGCAACCACCAATTTATTACCAGGAGACGCGACCACTCGATGGTTAAATGTATATACAAAGTCCTGGTCGAATTCCAAGATGCTCATTCGAGAACTTTTAAGATTACCATGTGTAGAAAAATAAACTAAATGTTTAGACTGAAGCATTATATTATTTTATTTTGACCAAAAAATGCGCTGTACGTGTACCAACTGCAAACATATTGAAATTAATTTGAGTTTCCTTCCATGGTTCCTTAAGCAGTAATGGTATCTTAAGTAGTTTATGTTAATTAACACAACAATTGTACCTGAGCCAATTGTTTATGGTGTTGTTCCAGCCGAGCCTGGCTCTCTTTAGCCCTCATCGCATCCTCCTCGATCTGTTGTAAGAACAGCTTCTCATCCTGGGTCTTCTTAGCTTCAAACTGCCGTCTCAGAAGTTCCTGTTTATAATCTAGAATTTCCCGTTGACTTTGCTCTTCGCGAAGAAATTTCTTTACACGTTCTTTAACAGCTTCCTAAAGATACAACAGAACTTTATATTTATTTTATAGTTTTCAGACTTTTATGCACAATTACAATATAGGTTGTACTATCAGGATGATTGTTAATACAAATTATAGTATTTAATTTTCCAAAGAACTAATAGAAGGTTTGGGGAGACATAGTCTAATCAGTAGCGGATTTAGGTTTGAGGACGCCCTAGGCCCGAGACGATATGGCGCCCTTTTTTTTTGTAATATATATATATATATGTGTGTGTATAAAATAATGAAAATAATAACAATAATAATAAGAAATCTAATTCAGGTATAAATTAAATATAAAATAAACTTTAAAATTTTGTCTTACAGTTTACAGAAAACCCAATCGATTTTTAATTTTAGTCATCTTAAAAATTTTGGCGCCCCTCAAAATTTGCCGCCCTAGGCCCGGGCCTCACGGGCATAAGCCTAAATCCGCTACTGAGTCTAATTTGAATGTGACCCATTTATAAGAAAATATTTAAATAAAAATGATCAAAATATAGTTAAATTAACTCAAAAACTGTATATATTTGTTAATCAAAGATAGCTAGCAAAAGAATAAATAGCGTGTAGTCAAAATATAATTTTTACTAATATTTTTTCTCGCACAAACATTATATCAACACCATACCCTGGGTCTTTCTAATAAAATTCCAAAATCTTGTCTCTGCCCTTTGACATCTTTAGCCAGGATGTGAACCAAAGTCACTTTAAGAAGTGAGGAACCTACAATCTATCATCACAATAAATGTTATTGTAGAGCTATTATATTTAAATATCTGCTCAGAGGTTTACAGCATTAGTTTATTGACAATATTCAACATTTGTATTTTAGTACCGATTGCCTATATTAATAATTCCTGGCTACACAGAATAAGTTAAACATATCCTTACTAATCAGTCATAATTATAAACATGTGCAGGAACAATATGAATGAGTGGAAAAATAGGAAGAACAAATAGTGAGGATTCCTGGACATGTAGAGGCAGCCCGGAATATTGTCTATGACCAGTGGGGGGTCACAGGCCGTTCATAAATTACTGTATGAGCTGTGAGTTTTTAGGATATTGGGATGCACTTTCACTCAAATATTAGTGAAAGCACACGCAAAATATTAAAGGTTTTGATTATCATAGAAACAAAAAAACACACACACAGAATTAAGTACAACTTAACAAGTCATTGAATTAAATAATAAAAGCAATAATTAATTAATTATGTAAATTAACAAGTAAATGAAACCCATTAAAGACCACTAAATAGACTTAGTAAACCATTTAAATAAATGCAAAAATATAATAAAACTGAATTCATTAAATAAATAGAAGAATTATGTCAATGTTCCTTTGTATAACGGCAAAGGCAGTAAGAGTGAATGTAAGAATTATAGGGCGATTAGTTTGTTGAGTATTCCAGGCAAAATTTTTTTAGAGAATTTTAATTGAGAAAGATCATGAAAGAACTGCGGGCAAAATTTGAGGTCTTCAGTGTGGTTTCATTTCAGGTAAAGGTTGCATGGACCAGGTATTTGCAATGCAACAAGTGATTGAGAAATGTATGTCAGTAGGAAATAAAGTTTATTATGCACTTGTTTATCTGGAGAAAGTGTGTGATTGGGTGAATAGGAGTATGTTATGGAATGCTCTTAGAGAATATAGCATGGATGTATGATTAGTAAATACAATTAAGGCTGTGTACGATGGAAGTAAAGCGTGTGTTAGGGTGGATGGAGCTTTGGGTGAATGGTTTGACATTGAACAGAGTGTTAGACAAGGTTGTGTTATGTCTCCATGGTTGTTTAATGTTTTCATGGATAAGTGTATGAGGGACGCTTATGAGGATGCGGATGGTGTACAATTGAACAAAGTGAATGTGAGAGTGCTGCTATATGCAGATGAAGCCGTATTAATGGCTGAGAAGCAAAGTTATGCATAATGCATTACATCCTTTGAGTGTGACAACAGACAGAATAGATATTCGTATAGATGTCTCCAAAACTAATTTATTGGTTTTTGATAAGGACAGGTCAGGAAATGATTGTCAACTTAGTATGAATTAAAAACTGTTAGAACAAGTGAATAATTTTGTGGATCTGGGTAGAATGTCCTGCAAAAATGGAAAGATGGTGAAATTGACAGTTGGGTGAATGAATCTTGGAGATTAGTTAAACCCTTATTTTGGTTAGAAGAACAGTAAAGATAATTCAAACATATTTCTTTGCGGCCAACAATGCAAACATTTTTTGATATTTATTGTGTTATTTTACAAGTATTGATAATATCTAGCAAAAGTGATGGCTGCAGATAGCATGACTTGACATATGAATATAATGAAAGAATTTAAGTAACTTTAGTCACTAAATTCTACTGTTCTTTCTATCAAAATCATACTATATATGTATGTGGACTATTGCAAAGAATGAGGTGGTATCAAAAGAGGCAGAGATGGCAATATATAAAAGTGTGTTAACGCCAATGTTGTTTTACGGATGTGACGTGGGCTTGTCATAAAAAAACACAAGAGCATGGTGAATGCTTTTGAAATAAGATGTATAAGAAATGTGTTTAGAAAAACTCATATGGACAGAGTCAATAATGAATGGGTGCTGAAGGAGTGTGGCTTGAAAGGGAATTCAATAGGTCATTGTAAAAAAGTGTCTTACATTGGTTTGAGCATATTGAGAGGATGAGTGTGGATCAAGTGATGAAACAAATATATGAAGGTAACTTGTGTATGGATCAAAAGGAAGAAGTAGGCCATGTAAGGTGTGACTAAATGTTGTAGATGAATATGTGAAAAAGAGAAACATTAAGAGTTTTAAGAATAAAAGAGCATGTATGACTCAGGAGTATGGATATTGTTGAAGCGAAGGGAGTATGCAAGGATAAGGAAGTGTAGAGAAAGTTAGTGAGAATGGATTAAAGGCCAATTTCATAGTCAAATTTAGCACGCCTCAAGTGCGGCACTACACTAAATACATGACGACACCTACCTAAACCAGAATGGAATGGGCCAGTTTCCTATGCAAGAATGGCCCAGTCCATTCTGGTTTAGGTAGGTGTCGTCATGAACTTAGTGTAGCGCCACACTTGAGGCGTGCTAAACTTGACTATGAAACTGGCCCTAAGTACTAAGTTGTTTTTAAGCTATATTCACAGTTTTTTGCCTACCCCATAAGGGAACGGTGTGATTAGGTATGTGGGTGTATGTATGTGGGTGTATGTATGTATGTATGTATGTAAATAGCTAATTGATACAAATACAAAATAACTAATTAAACATCCAAATATCAGTAGCCCATATTGTTCAGTCTTTACATAACTCATGGTCAATGTCCACATTATTCCAATTTCAAAGATTTGTAATAAAATAATCAATACAACTGTGACTATTTTGTATATAGGGCACATCTCCTTTTTAACCAAAGCGTGGTCCAAAATTAGAGAAGGTGTTATCCATCCCCTAATGGTTTTCAATAAACCCCTCCCATGCACTTCAATGTAATTATGCTTAATGCTTTAACATTTCTGTTTAAAAAAAAAAGTTTGGAAAAGCTAGGCAATGTTTATCTTGACAACTACCAAACTTGTCAAAACATACAGGGCTAATGTTATCTTTGACTAACTTAAAATAAAGTGAGGTAATGTATTCACTTAAAAATAAGATGATTTCTACAAACTCTAACCTTTACACGCTGCTGTCGAATTTCTTGTATTTCACAGAAAAAGCTTACTCAAACACATATTACTGAACTGGCTGTCAAATTCTCCACTTGAGTTACTGCCCAAAGATGTGTGGCTTACGTCCAAGCTATTCCATTTAGATGTTGGGCTGTTATCCGGAATAGAGTTATTTAACAATAACATCCCAGACTTTACAACACCAGACTCATTCATATCAAACTCTGGACTGTTTGGTCCAAGGGTGACATCTGTGACTATTGCACTAATTGCTGCAGCTTTACTGATCACAGAAAGTTCAAACTTGTCCATTTTGATCCTGTAATTAGTACATGATAAAAATGATATAATAGTGTATAATTATAGCATTATAAAATATAATTTAGAATCAATTAGCCCTAAGTTATCAATCAACTATTTCTGGGTAGTAATACACAGTGCTAAGTATTATTATTGACTATTTCCAGCCTGTGGCCAGGTCAGTTTAGTAAAATGACTTCCTCTATCTTTATCCTTCCCCCCTTCTTCTCCTCTCACTTGTATACTTTGTAATCTACTACTCCGATATTCTTACTTGGTCTCCCTTGCAGTCTATTTCCTACACTGCCTTAAATGAGGATTTGATTCATTAACTAATAAATCAAATATAGGGATGTTTTTCACAGTTTACCAATCAAAACTATACATAATTAATCTGTGGCATTAGGAACTCGAAAGTTCATTGCCATAATTACTATCCCCAACTTGAGGCAGTGTATGCAGTCCCCCTCATTACACCCTACCCCTATCTTGAGCTATTTCTATCCAGTCCTCCTCATTACACCCTATCCTTATCTTGAGCCAGTTCTATCCAATCCACCTCATTACGCCCTATTCTTATCTCAAGCCAGTTCTATCCAATCCACCTCATTACACCCTATTCCTATATTTAGATTGTTCTATCCAGTCCACCTCATTACACCCTATCCTTATCTTGAACCAGTTCTATCCAATCCACCTCATTACACCCTATCCTTATCTCAAGCCAGTTCTATCCAATCCACCCCATTACACCCTATTCCTATCTTGAGCTAGTTATATCCAGTCAACCCCAATACACCCTATTCCTATCTTGAGCTAGTTATATCCAGTCAACCCCAATACACCCTATTCCTATCTTGAGCTAGTTATATCCAATCCACCTCATTTCACCCTATCCTTATCCGAAGCTAGTTATATCCAATCCACCTCATTACACCCTATTCTTATCATGAGCCAGTTCTATCCAATCCATCTCATTACACCCTATTCCTATCTTGAGCTTGTTCTATCCAGTCCATATCATTACACCCTATCCCTATCTTGAGCTAGTTATATCCAGTCCACCTCTTTACATTCTATCTAGTTCACCTCATTACACCCTATCCCTATCTTGAGCTAGTTATATCCAGTCCACCTCATTACATTCTCTCTATATTTAGCTAGTTTTATCCAGACCACCTCATTACACCCTATCCCTATCTTGAGCTAGTTATATCCTAATGTTATCCTCCCATTTGAATCTAGCTCCTCCTAATGGTCTCTTCCCATTGGGTTTGCTAGTCAGTACCCTGAACAAGGTTCTAGATTCTCTCATTCAAGCTGACTGTCCTGCCCACCGTAATTTACGAGACTTTATTATCCTAACAGTATCTTGTAATGTGTACAAGTCATGTACAATTCATTCACGAGCTAAGTTTACCTGGATGACAGCTCGAAATGTTACTAGAAGTAATACCTAATATATCACTACGCCAACAGCTTACATCACTTTGGATGAATGTAATGAAAACAAATGGATTAGTAAAATGACTTCCTCTATCTTTATCCTTCCCCCCTTCTTCTCCTCTCACTTGTATACTTTGTAATCTACTACTCCGATCTCTTACTTGGTCTCCCTTGCAGTCTATTTCCTACACTGGCTTAAATGAGGATTTGATTCATTAACTAATAAATCAAATATAGAGATGTTTTTCACAGTTTACCAATCAAAACTATACATAATTAATCTGTGGCATTAGGTACTCGAAAGTTCATTGCCATAATTACTATCCCCAACTTGAGCCAGTCTATGCAGTCCCCCTCATTACACCCTACCCCTATCTTGAGCTATTTCTATCCAGTCCACCTCATTACACCCTATCCTTATCTTGAGCTATTTCTATCCAGTCCACCTCATTACACCTTATCCTTATCTTGAGCCAATTTTATCCAATCCACCTCATTACACCCTATCCTTATCTCAAGCCAGTTCTATCCAATCCACCTCATTACACCCTATCCTTATCTCAAGCCAGTTCTATCCAATCCACCTCATTACACCCTATGCCTATCTTTAGATTGTTCTATCCAGTCAATCTCATTACACCCTATCCCTATCTTTAGCTAGTTTTATCCAGACCACCTCATTACACCCTATCCCTATCTTGAGCTAGTTATATCCAGTCCACTCATTACATCCTATCCCTATCATGAGCTAGTTCTATCCAGTCCACCTCATTACACCCTATCCTTATCTTGAACGAGTTCTATCCAATTCGCCTCATTGAACCTTATCTCTTTCAGGTCCATTCTAATGTTATCCTCCCATTTGAATCTAGCTCCTCCTAATGGTCTCTTCCCATTAGGTTTGCTAGTCAGTACCCTGAACAAGGTTCTAGATTCTCCCATTTACGCTGACTGTCCTGCCCACCGTAATTTACGAGACTTTATTATCCTAACAGTATCTTGTAATGTGTACAAGTCATGTACAAGTCATTCACGAGCTAAGTTTACCTGGATGACAGCTCAAAATGTTACTAGAAGTAATACCTAATATATCACTACGCCAACAGCTTACATCACTTTGGATGAATGTAATGAAAACAAATGGTAATATATTAATGTGATAGTTAACCACAGTAATTTAGGCCAATATTATTTATATATTTATTTGAGGTCGGACACAAAGTTTATTTATAGTCTTATTCCACTTAAAAAAATATTCACACCACTTTCACAAAAACTTCTAAC